>WAAF01010200.1:100436-116426 GCA_013400475.1 Tricholaema leucomelas | reverse complement strand
AGAAAATTCTTCACTGAGAGAGTCATTGGACACTGGAATGGGCTGCCCAGGGAGGTGGTGGAGTCGCCGTCCCTGGAGCTGTTCAAGGCAGGATTGGACGTGGCACTTGGTGCCATGGTCTAGCCTTGAGCTCTGTGGTGAAGGGTTGGACTTGATGATCTGTGAGGTCTCTTCCAACCCTGATGATACTGTGATACTATGATACTATGAAATCAAACTGAATCTGCTAATTAAAGCTAAATTAATGTCTGTATCTAGTTTTGGGGGCAGGTTTTTGGGAAAATAACTCCATTTTTCTATACATTCCTGACTCAGCTGCATTAATTCCCTGCCTCCACAATAGTAAAGAACTTCTTCCTGCTGTCCCATCTGAACCTGCCCTGCTCTAGTTTCAAACCACTGCTCCTTATCCTATCACAAGCCCTTGTCCAAGTCCCTCCCCAGCTTTCTTGTTGCCCACTTCAGGCACTGCAATGCCACCGTGAAGTCTCCCTGAAGCCTTCTCTTCTCCAGCTTGAACAGAGCCAACTCAGCCTGTCCCTGCAGCAGAGATGCTCCAGCAATTTGCCCTTGGAATGGGCTGCCCAGGGAGGTGGTGGAGTCACCGTCCCTGGAGGTGTTCAAGAGAAGATTGCATGAGGCACTTAGTGCCATGGTCTGGTTGACTGGATAGGGCTGGGTGATAGGTTGGACTGGGTGATCTTGGAGGTCTTTTCCAACCTGGTTGGTTCTATTCTATTCTATTCTATTCTATTCTATTCTATCTTCATGGCCTCCTCCTGACCTCCTCCACCAGATCCATGCCCTTGTGTTAGGGGCTCCAGAGCTGGACATAGCACTCCAGCTGGGGTTGGATGAGGCCTTGAGCAACCTGTTCTAGTGGGAGGTGTCCTATGGCAGGGAGCTGGAACTGGATGACCCTTGAGGTCCCTTCCAACCTAAACCATTCCATGATTCTATGGGGTCTCATCAGAGCAGAGCAGAGGTATAGAATAGAATAGAATCAAGCAGGTTGGAAGAGAGCTCCAAGCTCAGCCAGCCCAACCTAGCACCCAGCCCTGCCCAATCAACCAGACCATGGCACTAAGTGCCCCAGCCAGGCTTGGCTTCAACACCTTCAGGCACGGCCACTCCACCACCTCCCTGGGCAGCCCATTCCAATGCCAATCACTCTCTCTGCCAACAACTTCCTCCTAACATCCAGCCTAGACCTCCCCCAGCACAACTTGAGGCTGTGTCCCCTTCTTTTGTTGCTGGTTGTCTGGGAGAAGAGACCAACCCCCACCTGGCTACAACCTCTCTGCAGGTAGTTGTAGACAGCAATGAGGTGTAGACTCCCCTCCCTTGCCCTGCTGGCCACACATCTTCTGATGCAGCTCAGGACACGGTTGGCATTCAGAGCTGCCAGCACACATGCCAGAGCCTCATCAACCAGCACCCCTACGTCCTTCTCTGCAGGGCTGCTCTCCATCCACTCATCACTCAGCCTGTATCTGTGCTTGGTGCCAGGCTGCAGAGCCAAACGGTGCCAGGGGAGAGCCTAAGATGATGGGAAGGAGAAAGGGACAAGCCAGGGGTGTGGGTATGGGCAGCTTGTCCTAGAGATGCCGGCGCCCACCACCCCTGCTGCTGTGCTTCTCTGCTGGGGCCTGGAATTCCCAGCAAACACTAACTTCATTATTGATTTGTGCTCATTTGTCATTTTTATAACCTGGCCAGCACTTCTCCTGAAGGCTGTGACTAATTCTACTTCCCCAGGCTGCAAGGGGCCAGAGCCTTTAACTCTTTCAGGACAGGCTCTGCCGCCTGGTTGCCTGCTGGCAGACGGAATTGCTCAGGGTTTGGCAGGGGAGCAGCCAGGACTGAGCTCAGGAGCAGGCACAGTTCAATGTGGGTCCATCAGGGCTTCACTGGGTTCTGCAGCACTCTCCTGTTCCTTTCCCAAACCAGTCAGAGCAGAAAGGGAGATGTGCTGGTAGCTAAGATGGGGCTGAGGGACATGGTCCCATGGGGTTGGTAAAGCAAGGCAGCCATGTGTCCATCCACCACCCTGAGGGGCCACAGAATCACCTGGTTGGAAAAGACCTTGTGACCATCAAGTCCAACCATAACCTAACATCTCCCTGTGCACAACTGTTAAGCCATGTCCCTAAGCACCTCATCCAAGTGTCTTTTAAACACTTCCAGGGATGGTGACTCCCTCACTGGCCTGGACAGCCTGTTCCAGTGCCTGATCAGCAAGGAACTTTTTCCTTATGTCCAACCTAACCCTCCCCTGGTCACACAGACCCTCCTGGCCAAGCCATGCCTCTTGGCCCACAGTCCCCCAGCTAACAAGCATTGTCCTTCTAGACAAAACCACAGGGAAACCAGCACCAAGGAGAGGAAACTGCATCTCCAAGCGAGCCTCTGGTCCCTTGACCCCACTCCAGGCAGTGAAGGCCACCCAAGTCATGCCAGAAGTCACAGAATCATAGAATCAATCAGGGTTGGAAGGGACCACAAGGATCATCCCAGTTCTAACTCCCCTGCCATGGGCAGGGACATCTCACACTAGATCAGGCTGGCCAGAGCCACATCCAGCCTGGCCTTAAACACCTCCAGGGATGAGGCTTCCACCATCTTCCTGGGCAACGCCTTCCAGGCTCTCACCACCCTCATGCTGAAGAACTTATTCCTAACATCCAGTCTGACTCTCCCCATTTCCAGCTTTGTTCCATTGCCCCCAGCCCTATCACTCCCTGACAGCCTAAAAAGTCCCTCCCCAGCTTTCTTGTATCACCATCCACAAAGCCCTTTACAATCATGCTTATGGAGAGGTTGCATTCAACAGAGTACAAGGAGCATCTCCTGCTCATGCAGCATGGGGCCCCCTCCAATCTCTGAGCTGCTCATGCATCCTCAAGTGCCTCCTTGTCAAAAGGAAAAAACAGCAGTAGGACTTAGTCTTAGTCTTAGCCTTGTCACAATCTACTCCTTGTGGGGTCACAGAATCCCAGCATGGTTGGAAAGGACCTCTGGAGATCATCCCCACCCTCCTGCTAAAGCAGGGCACTCACAGCAGCTTGCCCAGGATCACAATGGCCAAGTGGGTTTGGAAGCTCTGCAGAGGAGACTCCACAACCTCTCTGGACAGCCTGCTCCAAGGCTCAGCACCCTCACAGGGAAGAAGTCCATCAAACTTAGTGCCATGGTCTAGTTGATTGGATAGGGCTGGGTGATGTCTTCTCACTACTGCTGTCCCCAGCAGAAGGACACAGAGCTGCTGGAGTGAGGCCAGAGGAGGCCACAAAGATGCTCCAAGGGCTGGAGCAGCTCTGCTTAGAGGACAGGCTAAGGGAGATGGGGGTGTGCAGCCTGGAGAGGAGAAGACTCCAGGGGGACCTTAAAGTTGCCTGCCAGTCCCTGGAGGTGTTCAAGAAAAGCCTGGGTGAGGCACTTAGTGCCATGGTCTGGTTGACTGGCCAGGGCTGGGTGCTAGGTTGGACTGGATGAGCTTGGAGGACTCTTCCAACCTGGCTGATTCTATGATTTAAGCAGAGGGAGCAATAAAAACTCCTGAGTGACTCTCACCAACCTCTACCTGCAACTCAAGCTGCAGACATATCAGGCTGTTTGGAACAAGCCTTGTCCAGGGCAACGAGGAGAACCTGCAGTCATGTGGGGGGACTCCTGCCCTCCCCATTGGAGCAACCAGCAGCCACCAGGGGAGAATTCTCAAATGCTGGGGGAGGATTGATGGCACCACAGCTCCTTCCCTCCTTCCAGACACTTCCCAGAAGAAAAGGAATCAGGATCAAACTCCCAGAGGAGAAGGTCCATTGAGTTAAACGCAGCAGCTGCTGCTTCTGAGGGGTGGGCTATGGGGAGCACCAAACATGACATCTGCAATTATGGGAAGCCAGATAAAGAAAATCAAATCTCATGCTTCAGGGCATGGGCTGATGAGTGGAAGGGTCAGGAAGGAATTTCTCTCCCCTCACACAGCAGTGCACAATTGGGTCACTGCATCACCGGGTGCCACAAGTCCTTGATTGTTTCTCCCTTCCCTTTCTGAAGCTTTGAGGTCTCATCACTGTCAGAAGAGCTGTACAGAATCATAGACTGCTTTGGGTTGGAAGGGACCTTAAAGGTCATCTGGTTCCATCCGTCCTGTCATAGGCAGGGACACCTCCTACTAGATCAGGTTGCTCAAGGTCTCATCCAACCTGGCTTTGAATGTTTCCAGGCTTGCAGCCTTCATAACTTCTCCAGCCAACCTATTCCAGTGCCTCATCACCCTCCTGGGGAAGAATTTCCTCCTCATGTCTCATCTAAATTGAGCTTCTTCCAGTTGGACCCCATTAGCTCCATCCTGTCATAGAATCACAGAGTCAAGCAGGTTAGAAAAGAGCTCCAAGCTCATCCAGCCCAACCTAGCACCCAGCCCTGCCCAATCAACCAGACCATGGCACTAAGTGCCCCAGCCAGGCTTGGCTTCAGCACCTCCAGGCACGGCGACTCCACCACTTCCTCAGGCAGCCCATTCCAATGCCAATCACTCTCTCTGCCAACAACTTCCTCCTAATATCCAGCCTAGACCTGCCCTGGCACAGCTTGAGGCTGTGTCCCCTTGTTCTATCGCTGAGTGCCTGGCAGCAGAGCCCAACCCCACCTGGCTACAGCCTCCCTTCAGGTAGCTGCAGACAGCCATGAGGTCACCCCTGAGCCTCCTCACTCCATGCTTTTGCAACAAGTCCCTCTCCAGCTCTTCTATAATCCCCCTTCACGTACTGGAAGGCTGCTCTAAGGTCTCCCTGGAGCCTTCTTTTCTCCAGGCTGAACAACCCCAACTCTCTCAGCCTGTCTTCACAGCAGAGGTGCTCCAGCCCTCTGATCATCTTTGTGGCCTCCTCTGGACCTGCTCCCTCCTGAGGAAGAAATGGCTTCACCTGGTGTGACAAAGCCAACGCTTCTCCTACCACCCACCCCACTCCAGACCAGCATCCCCAGTTTCAGGCAGATGCTAGCATGAGGACCACTCAAAGCTGGTCCTTTTGCCTATCCTCTTCATAGAATCATAGAATCAACCAGGTTGGAAGAGACCTCCAAGCTCATCCAGTCCAACCTATCATCCAGCCCTATCCAATCAACTAGACCATGGCTTCCTGGTCTGCCTGTCCCCTCTCAGCCTTAATTACTTCTACTCCAACCCTCCCAATTACACCAAAAGCTCCTCTGGACAAGGTCATTTATTGCCCTGGGTCTGCAAAGTGCTGTGAACACCTCTGGCACTCCTGGAATAACAATCAGCAGTAACAAAAATAATGTTGGATGGAGCAGAAGTGCACTGAGAAGGGGCTGGATGGAGGGAGGTGAGCAGACAGCATCCAGGGTTCTGCTACCAGAGGTTGGGAAGCACTTGTGGTGACAGTGGTTACTCTCACTTCACACCACGTCCAGCAGCCTTTCTCCTCCTTCAGCAACTTCTCCCTGCTCAAAGTTGCTCAGCTGGGAGGATCTAACCACAGGGAAGAGGTCTGAGTTTCAACTTCAAACAAAGGGAGTAAACAAAGGCAGAGATGGTGCACGACATGTGGCTATCTGTGTCCCAACCTTGCTAAGCCAGGCTTTGCCAAACCACAGCCTGTGGAATCCAGACAAACAGTCCCTGGCTTTCTCCTGATGCCAAGCAAAGATTCAGCAGCAGTTTAACACCACCCAAGGGTGGCATTTCCAGATGTGCTTTGTGTTGGTCTTACTCTACATCTGCATCAGCCAGCAGCCTGCCATGGACAAGGAGATCAATGATCTCCTGGGGTGCACTATGAAGAGTGTGGCCAGCAGCTCAAGGGAGGTTCTCCTGCTCCTCCACTCTGTCCTAGTGACTCCTGGGTCCAGTTCTGGGCTCCTGTCTTCTAGAAACAAAGAGAACTACTGGAAAGAGTCCAATGGAAGCTGCAAAGATGCTGAAGGAACTGAGGATCTCCAGTTCTACAGGACAGAACCTGGCACTGAATTTCAAGGGGTCTATAGCTCCACAGGTCAGAGAAGCTGGGACATGGCAACACTGCTCTTCTGCACACCCAGCAGTCCACAGGTGAGCCCAGTATCTGCACCAAGAACCACATCTCCCTGGCCAGCACCATCCACTTGACACTGCTACCTCATCATCAGGCTAATTCTGGAGCTTAGTGCAAGATAAGTTGTCCCAGAAGGGTGTAAATCAGCCTGGGGCAGGCAGGGGAAGGGTGTTGAGCTCTGAATCCCATCACTATCCAGCAAACCCCACAGCCAGGCACCGCAGGGCACTGACTCACATCTGCACCACCTCTGGAATCCAGCCCTGGGTTGCCAGGGAGAAAAAACCAACAACAACAACAACAAAAAAGGTGGAATCAAGAGTATGAAAACTTATTGAAAGGGAATTGGCATGCCCAGACTTGGTCCCTACCATCCAGAAGCTGAGCCAAAGTAAAGACAGCAGGTTCTGAAAGCTGGGATGGGACAGATGCAGCATTGCAAACATGCTGTAGACAAGTGGGGAATGATCTGCAAGGGAATGTTTGAAGGAGCCTGTGGTGGCTTGCTTGGGAAAAGGAGAGGGGGGGGGAATGAATAAAAAAGGAAAAAAAGAAGCAAAAGAAAGAAAAGAAGAAGGGGGGGAAAAAGCAGCTCTGGAAGTGGCTGGGTGCTGCGGCGCAGGGCTGCGTGTGACAGCAGCTCTCAGCAGCACGAAGAGCTCCCTTCCCGCGGTGCCTTGGTGGGGCTGGACACAGTGGCCAAGGCTTGGAAAACAAAACCAAAGGAAGTGGTGGACGAGGCCAGGAGCCAGCTGGCAGCTGCTGGACATGGGGAAGCACACACTGCTGGAGATTGGCACAGAAGGACAGCACGGGGCGAGGGATGCTCCTGCCAGGGCAGTGATAGAGAGAGGAGGAGGCTGTGCTGGGGCTGCGCTTTGACTTGGTTTCTGCCCTCAGCACCACTTTGTGCCCTCGGGTTTGCTACCTCAGTTTCCCCTGCAGATACCAGAGAAGTGAAGCTTTGCCTGTCTGCATCCACTTCTGCATCTCTCAACTTGGCAAAGCTGCAGCCATGTCCAAACCCACCAAACTGCAGCATTTGCACGAAGCCAGGCAGCTGCGGCCACCACGCAGAGGACCCTCACCAAAGTGTCCTCCTCCAGCACCACTGATGCCACCAGGTCTCAGAGCTCATGCAAGAGCAGAGAGGAGGCCACAGCTCCTTCCTCACCAAAGTGTCCTCCTCCAGCACCACTGATGCCACCAGGTCTCAGAGCTCATGCAAGAGCAGAGAGGAGGCCACAGCTCCTTCCTCACCAAAGTGTCCTCCTCCAGCACCACTGATGCCACCAGGTCTCAGAGCTCATGCAAGAGCAGAGAGGAGGCCACAGCCCCTTCCCCTCCAGCCCCATCTAGCATGGTCCCAAGCTGGCAAAGCAGCTGAGAGCAAGCTGGGAACAGCATCAGTCGTGCTGGGAACAAAGCAGTGGTTGTGTCATGGTCACTGAGAGAGCTGGGAGGGGAGGCTCCTTTTTGAGCAGAAAGGCTTGGAGGGCTTATTTTGTATTTCTTTTTTGTGGCTTTGCCTTTTTTTTCCTCCCCCTTGTTAACTAAAAATGTCAACAAACCCAAGTCTGTTCACAGAAAGAAAAAGAAAGGACTTAAAGGGATGAATTCAGTTCATGTTTGAGGAGAAGGAGGGAAACAACAATGGGAATTCTCAGAAGCAGTTTTGTATTGAAACCAGTTCTTGTTTCTGCTCCTTTGCAGGGGCACAAAACTCTCTGCAAAGGCTGAAATCAAACAATATTGTTCCAGGTGATCCTTTCTAGGTGTTAGGTCTGTGTGGGAACATCATGCTCCAAGGTCTCCCAAGTGAAAAGCATTCCCCTGCACAACCCTGGTGCTCTTTATCCTTTGCTTCCCCCCCTTTTTGCATCAAGAAAAAGCCAAGAGGAATGAAAATGGAGTGGCCCAGTGTCCCTGGAGGCACAGCTCTGCTTCTCTCCACAGACCCAACCAACCAAGGAAGAGCTTGAGAGAACTTAATTCAACCCATCCAGATACTTTCCCCAAACACTCTTGGGTCTGAGCTTCCAAGGGCTATGGTTTGGCCCTTGTAGGAAGGGGCTTCCAGCAAACTCCATCCAAACCTTGCAGGCAGGAGATAACATCCCCATGACCCACTAAGGCCACCTCATGGGCAGGACCTGGCTCTAGGACCAGAATCCAAGTGGGCATCTTCACCCAAACCATGCCATGGCACAGTCTTGAAGCCATTAGAAGCTCATAGAAACTCACAGAATCAAGAAGGTTGGAAGAGAGCCCCCAGCTCATCCAGTCTAACCTAGCACCCAGCCCTGTCCAATCAACCAGACCATGGCACTAAGTGCCTCACCCAGTCTTTTTTTGAAGGTGACAGTGGATTACTGAGCTCCAGAAGATTAATACAATCCCCCCCTAAGAGAAGGAAAAAGGCACAGGCTGAGACACGAGTCAAAGCTTACACCACTGTGAAGAGGTGTCCAGGGTCAGCTTGGGAAGTTTGGGCTCTGTAGCTCCAACCAGCACGACACAAACGATGCGTCCCTTCAATCCCCACCACCACTCCTCCTCCATCCCCAGCCAGAGCCCTCGGAGCTGCCATTTGCCACAAGCCTTGACTCAATCTGCTTCAAATTACCACAACAATGCTGGCCCCCAAGTGGAGATGTAAAGTGGCTCAAATTTATTGTCATTTTAAGCCGTCCCTAAAACTTGCACAGACATTGCTGGAATATTTCCTCCTCCTTTAAGGCCTTCCAACAACTCAGCAAGCCAGCGAGAGGGACACGAGGCCAAGCAGCAGGAGATGACTGGAGCCAGCTGCCTTTGCTTGCTGGGGCATGGGAAGGGAGCAGTGAGGCTTCCCGAGGTGATGCTGAGACAGGAGCAACGTCCCCTAGGACACAGGACACGCAGGGACGGACGGAGCCGAGCGGCTGCCGAACCCGGGCTCTGTCTGCTGGCTGCAGGGAGGGAAACAGCACAGGGCAGAAAGGCTTTGCTGGTGGCAGGACCAGCATGCATGGCTGAAAGCCTGCAAAGAGCAGCTGGGCTGTTTTTTCCCACTGCAGAACCATAGAATCCCAGCATAGGTTGCCAGGGATCTCTGAGGATCATCCAGTCCAAACCCCCCTGCTAAAGCAGGGCACCCACAGCAGCTTACCCACGATCATGATGTCCAGCTGTGGTTGGAAGCTTACCAGACAAGGAGGCTCCACAACCTCTCTGGGCAGCCTGCTCCCAGCCTCCAGCACCCTCACACAGAACAACTTTCTTCCCCTGCTCAAGTGGAACCTCCTGGGTTCCAGTTTGTGCCCACTGCCTCTTAGCCTGTCCCTGGGCGCTACTGGCAAGATTCTAGCCCCATCCTCTTGCCCCCCACCCTTTAGCTCTTGCTGAACATTGCTCAGACACCCTCTGGGGCTGCTCTTCTCCAGGCTCAACAGCCTCAGGGCTCTCAGCCTTTCCTCCTCACAGAGGTGCCCCAAGCCCCTCAGCAGCTTTGCAGCTTCCACTGGACTCTCTCCAGCAGTTCCCTGCCTCTCTTGAACTGAGGATCCCAAAACTGGACCCAGTCAGTACTCCAGATGTGTCCTCACTAGGGCAAAGACATGGAGGAGATCTCCCTTGACCTGCTGGCCACACTCTTCTGAATGCACCTCAAGACACCCAGTGCAGCCTGGGCTGTACTGAGGCAGCTGTGCCAGCATCTGGTGCCCAGCAGATCCCTGCTGGCATCCCAAGGCAGGGAGTCTCTGCCTACAGCCAGCACAACGCTGTCACACAAAATGCACCTGTGAAACTGTTACAAGAATTAATTGATCATAGAAGTACAGTAATTGGAGCTTGCAAATCACAGATAATTACCTTTTATTAGTTCCTGTAGATAATCCATTATGCACTGATTAGGCCTGAGTAAGGATCTTATCGTCCTCGTTTGATTAATGGCAGATTATGGATATTAAACTCCAACAGGAATAGAGAACCTCACTATTTTCTTTCTTGCCTTAAGACTATGTCAGAAGATGACTTATGGGCAGAAGTTGGCAAGATTTCATCCCATGGGAATGTCAGGCACAACCCACATTCCCCCTAGATCTTGAGGAAAGGACCCATGGAGATCATCCAGTCCAACCCCCCTGCCACAGCAGGACCATACAATCTAGCTCAGGGCACACAGGAACACATCCCTGGAAGTCTCCAGGGACGGAGACTCCACAACCTCTCTGGGGAGCCTGTTCCAAAGCTCTGTGACCCTTACAGTCAAGAAGTTCCCCCTCGTGTTGAGCTGGAACCTCCTGTGCTGCAACTTACACCCATTACTTCTTGTCCTGCACTGCAGGACTCAACTGCTGCTCCTGCCATGCTTAGAGGGACTCAAAGCCATGTTGGATGTGTCCTGGAGCAACTTGGGTTAGAAGGAAGTGTCCCTGTCTGTGGCAGGGGGCTTGGAACTGGACAATCTTTAAGGTCCCTTCCAACGTAGACTCATAGAATCAGTCAAGGTTGGAAGGGACCACAAGGATCAGCCAGTCCCAACTCCTCTGCCATGAGCAGGGACACCTCACACCAGATCAGGCTGGCCAGAGCCTCATCCAGCCTGGCCTTAAACACCTCCAGACATGAGGCTTCCACCACTTCCCTGGGCAACCTCTTCCAGAGTGATTCTATGACTGTGCCTCATCAGAGCCACCGCATCCCACCTGAGAAGGATCCTTAGAATCACAGAATCATAGAATCACAGAATCACAGAATCAAGCAGGTTGGAAGAGAGCTCCAAGCTCATCCAATCCAACCTAGCAGCCAGCCCTGCCCAAGCAACCAGACCATGGCACTAAGTGCCCCAGCCAGGATTGGCTTCAACACCTCCAGGCACCAAGACTCCACCACCTCCCTGGGCAGCCCATTCCAATGCCAATCACTCTCTCTGCCAACAACTTCCTCCTAACATCCAGCCTAGACCTGCCCTGGCACAGCTTGAGGCTGTGTCCCCTTGTTCTGTTGCTGCTTGCTTGGCAGCAGAGCCCAACCCCACCTGACTACAGGTGAAGGTTGGTCTCTTGGTGGGGTCCTGCCCATAGCACTGAGGTTCTTCTCCCCTCACCATCCCTCACTTTGCATAAGAAGGAGCCCAGAAGCAGGACAAGGCTCAAGCACCTCACAATCTGCCTGCAGGCTGCAGGAGGCTTTCTTTAAGAGGAATAAATAAAAAATAAGGCTGTGATTATCTGGGGCCACTCTCCAGCTGCCACCCAGAGACAGAACAGGGGGGAGCTGGTTGGGGGGGGGAGGAGGGGGGCAGCATTTTTCAAGTGAATAAACAAAGCAGAGCGGATGTGACAATGCAGAGGCACAGGGACAGATTCTTCCTCTCTTCCTGGCCAGATAACCTCCTTATCAGCAGCACAGAGAGGATTAGGGAGAAAAACAGCAAATATAGGCAATGGGAAGGGGAGGGAGGGGTGGGGGGGAATACTCAGTGAAGCTTGTTGAAGGGGTAAGAGAGAGTAGGCTGCATCCAGCCTATTCATCCTGCATGCTGCAGCCTGCCAGGGCTGGGGATGAATGGGATTTACTGCCCATTAAAATAAAGCCTGGGCTGGAGTTTATAAACAACCTTGCTGCTGGGTGGGAGGTTGGACATTTTTAGTTCATTAAGCAGGCAAATAATCTCTTGTCACTGGTTTTATTGTTTTGAAGTTTATTTACATGCAGGGTTAGGGCTTGGTTTGGTGTTGGCTTTTTTTTTTTTTGGTTTGTGTTGGTTGTTGGGTTTTTTTTTTACCCCTTCCTCCTCCTCCTCTTCCTTCTCCAGCCAGCAGCAAGTCAATGTGCACGTATGAAGCATGGCTTCAGACCCTGAGCTTGCTCTTCCTGTGGCTCTTGGCCAAGCTAACTAAAATAATCCTGTTTATCTCTTAGGAGAACTAAAAGAAAAGGTCCTTTACAGTAAAAGGAATTTGATTTCTGCCTAAAAAGCAGTTTTGGGTGAATGGGGGTGTTGGGAGCTGCACTGCTGGGGCACAGAGAGAAGCTCCACAGCCAGCCTGAGAGGAGAGAGAATTGAACCCTAGGGTTGGATTATCTCCAGAGGTCTCTTCCAACTCCTACCATTCTGTCATTCTGGGAAAGTCAGAGACATCAGCAGTGACCACCAGGTCCCAGCACAGTCTGGGACACCAGCAGAGACAGGCAGAGGGTTGCCAGCACCGTCAGAGACCCTTCACTGCACAGCCTGGCACGTGAAGGTGCCCAGTGGGAATGCAAACTGGACCACTTGGCTGCTGGTTTAGAACAGAAGAGCTTTCCCTCGGTTTTACAACCACATTTTAGATGTCTGCCTAGAAAGGCCACCCCTGCCTGGGAGCCTCTGCTTGTGGAGGGAGGGCAGCACCTCGCAGGGGTGGAGGGGGACGTGCAAGGAATTGCAGGAGGTGCACAAGGTGGCCTGGCTCCAGAGGAATGCTGGTGGCACCTCCAGCTGCACGTGGCTGGCAGGGCTGGCCTCCTTCCAGCAGCTGGCTGGGGTAGCAGGAGATGCTGCTGCCCAGCCTCTGGCCCTGCACCAGCAGGCAGCCAGCAAACTCCTTCAGCAGTGGAAAGAAACCTGCACAGCAGGCAGGATGCTGCTGGCTGCAGCACCTTGGAAAAGGCTGAGAGAGGTGGGGCTGTTCAGCTTGGAGAAGAGAAGGCTCTGGGGAGATCTTCTGGTGGCCTTTCAGTGCATAAAGAAGATGGGGACAGTTTATAGCAGGGCCTGTTGTGATGGGACATGGGGTGATGGTCTGGAAGTAAAAGGGGGAGATTCAGACTGGAGAGAGGAAGAAAGTCTCCTCTCAGATGAACTGCAGCCTTGGTGGTGGACACCTACAGAATCACAGAACATTAGAGGCTATAAGGGACCTCCAGAGATCACTAAGTCCAACCCCCCCTGCCAAGGCAGGATCACCCAGGTTTGTCACCCTCCTGACCCAAGCCTCCACTGCAGTGCCAAGCATCTCACAGATTCATAGAAAGGTTTGGAAGGGACCTTAAAGATCATCTAGGTCCAAACTCCTGCCCTGGGCAAGGACACCTTCCACCAGCCCATGTTGCTCAAGGCCTCATCCAACCTGGCTTTGAACACCTCCAGGGAGTGGACATCCACAGCCTCCCTGGGCAACCTGTGCCAGTGCCTCACTCCCCTCACTGTAAAGAATTCCTTCTGTAATCTCCAGTCTCAATCTGCCCTCCTCCAGCTTCAATCCCTTCCCTCTCACCCTACCACAACCTGTTTGCATCCTTCCCTGCATCCTTCCCTGCATCCTTCTCTGCCTCCTCCAGCGACACCACACCGTAACTCAGCTCCAGCAGCACCATGGTTCCCTGGTGGCTTGAAGAACTCCCCTCCTGATGCTCTCTAGATCCTAAAGCTCTCAAGCAGCAGCAGGCCAGCGTGCAAGCCATGATATCATTCACTCACTATCAAAAGCTCACACAGTGGCACTTAATTACAGCCCCCGGAAGCGCAACCTCCCTCCATAAATCACAGAAATCAACTCAGGGATGATGCACTGAAGGCAGGGGGTGGGGGTGGGGGGGGTGAAATAAAGAGCTTACAGTTTCCCACTGCGTGTCCCCTTTAGATAACAGATGCTCTCTTCTTAACCTCTCACTTCATCAGATCAGCTCCAGCTGTGTTTGGATCAAGTGCACAGCCTGGCCCGCGGCCAGCCTGCCTGCTTCCCTGCTCTGGTGCCAGCTCCGGCCCTCTGGCTCCAGGGCTGGCTGTGCTGGGGTGGCAGAATCACAGAATTGAGCAGGTTGGAAAAAACCTCTGAGACCATAGAGTCCAAGCTGCCACCTAACAGAATCAGAGAACCACAGAATCAGAGAACCACAGAATCACAGAACCACAGAATCAAGCAGGTTGGAAAAGACCTCTGAGACCATCGAGTCCAAGCTACCATCTAATAGAACCAGAGAACCACAGAATTAAGCAGGTTGGAAAAGACTCTGAGACCATAGAGTCCAAGCTACCACCACCACAGAATCAGAGAACCACAGAATCAAGCAGGTTGGAAAAGACCTCTGAGACCATCGAGTCCAAGCTATCACTTAACCGAATCACAGAACCACAGAATCAAGCAGGTTGGAAAAGACCTCTGAGACCATCGAGTCCAAGCTATCACTTAACAGAATCACAGAACCACAGAATCACAGAACCACAGAATCACAGAACCACAGAATTAACCAAAGGCCATTAGGGAGGTGGGAACCCCAATGTGAGGTATATGTGATGGGGACATCTCAGAGAGACATCTCCCACTGTAGACAAAGCTGTCAGCAATCCCTGGAGGCTCTGGTTCCACACAACACTTAGGGAGGCAGAATCACAGGATCACAGAATTAACTAGGTCAGAAAAGACCTCTGAGCTCATCGAATCCAACCTAGCACCTAACACCTTCTAATTAACTAACCCAAGGCACTAAGTGCCTCATGCAGCCTCCTTATTTTAAACACCTCCAGGCACAGAGACTCCACCACCTCCCTGGGCAGCCCATTCCAATGCCAATCACTCTCTCTGACAACAACTTCCTCCTAACATCCAGCCTAGACCTGCCCTGGCACAGCTTGAGGCTGTGTCCCCTTGTTCTATCACTGAGTGCCTGGCAGAAGAGCCCAATCCCACCTGGCTACAACCTCCCTTCAGGTAGCTGCAGACAGCCTGAACCTGCCCTGGTGCAGCTTCAAGCAGTGTCAGGGGAGGACAGGAGCCCTCACTGAGTACATTTTAGCCTATTCCTGCTTTCAGCGACCTGAACTCATTCATAAAAGCATCTCAGTGGGACCGAGGCTCCCGGGGAAGGGCATGAGCAGGCTGGAAGCTGGTGGCGATGCAGGAGAGCCTCACGGGTGATGTTTTTCCCCTGTGCCCTGTTAGTAAACAGCTTCTAAAGACCATGCTGATAGCTCCACGTCGTCTGGGCCATAAATCACGGGAGAAATCCCCCACCCCCTACAAGGATGCTCTCTGCTCCCTGCCTCGGCACACACCACCCACCTCTCTGTTTATTTGCAAGTGTCACCTCCTCCATCCCCCTGGCTCGCAGCCTGACGCCCGGCCCGGTGATGAATGGGGCTGCAACAGCATCAAAAGGAGATTCCTCACCACCAAGCCCCACCAGCGTCTGCTGCAGCTTGGCTTTGAGCAGCCCCTACCCCGCGCTGGGCTCCCCATAGCTCCCCCTCCATCACCACCCCCCCAGCCTCTGGCACGTACCCCCTGCACACGCACACAGGAAAGGAAGAGGTGCTGGAGGCTTAGCAGTGCCCAGGTCCTCTTTACCCACCTGCAAACGTGCCTGGCAGCCCAAGGACCTTAGTGGAGATAAAGGCTTTGAGAAATCCCCACTGCTCCTAATCCCCCAATAGCATAAAAATAATGAAGCATTATCTCCTCAGGCCTTAGCTCAGTAATTACCCAGGGGGTGGCTTAATAAGGAAGGGACACCCACCTGCCAACACAGCCTAAGCCTGCCTCCTGCCCAGTTACACAACACCAGGCTGGGCATGGTGGTGGCTCTGTCCTTCAGCCCTCTCAGACCCAAGCAGGCAGGGAAAAGGGAGCAGGAGCAGCCCTGCCTCCAAACAGGGGGGTCTGAAGGAGCCCAGATGCCCAGGAGATGCAACTGCTTCCCCAGACTGAGGGGTGTGAAGCAGCCCAAGTGCCCAGGAGACTCAACAGCTTCTCCAGAGCAGAATCATAGAATGGTTTAGGTTGGAAGGGACCTCGAGGATCATCCAGCTCCAACCCCCTGCCATAGGCAGGGACACCTCCCACTAGAGCAGGCTGCTCAAGGCCTCATCCAGCCTGGCCTTGAACACCTCCAGGGAGGTTGTGGAGCACAGAAGCACCCAATGTGATCTTTGATCTTTGATCACATTGGGTGCTTCTGT
>WAAF01010200.1:63597-100306 GCA_013400475.1 Tricholaema leucomelas | reverse complement strand
TGGGGGCTCCAGAACTGCACACAGTACTCCAGGTGGGGTCTGAGGAGAGCAGAGCCAAGGGGCAGAATCCCCTCCCTTGCCCTGCTGCCCACACTGCTCTTGCTGCAGCCCAGCACAGGGTTGCTGTCTGGGCTGCATGTGCACACTGCAGGCTCATGTTGAGCTTTTCGTCAACCCAGACCCCCAGGTCCTTCTCCTCAGGGCTGCTCTCAGCCATTCACCACCCAGCCTGGCCCCAAATGTCCATCCCAGGCCCAGCTAGGAAGAGGCAAGTCCTGCCACAGGAGAAGCTGCCAGTCCCCAGATACCCTGGCACAGCCCCAAAACGTCATCCAGCACTGGCTCAGCCCACTCAGAGGCTCTCCCCACACCCCTTGCCAGCTGTGTTGATGCCATGCCACCTCCTCCCCACATCCTTCCTGCCAGCCCTCCCTGGGCAAACCTCAGTGCCCCAGTTGTGAGGGGCAAGAGAGGGGACAGCAGTTAAGGAAAGGCTCAGAGATGGATTTAAATCTCATCCCAGCAGCCTGCCCTGCAGTTGCTGAGGGATGTTTCTAGCCCATCTTACAAGACAAACATTTCAGGGTGGCAGAGGCTGGAAGGGACCTCTGCAGACCATCCAGTCCAACCCCCCCCCGCCAAGGCAGGATCACACAGGAACAGGTCCAGGTGGGTTTTGAATCTCTCCAGAGAAGGAGACTCCACCACCTCTCTTGACAGCCTGCTCCAGTGCTCCACCACTCTTAAATTCAAGAAGTTCCTCCTCATGGTTAGATGGAACTTCTGAGGTGCACATTTGTGCTTGTTACCCCTTGTCCTGTTGCTGGGCACCGATGAACAAAGCCTGGCCCCATCCTCCTGCCACTCACCCTCGAAGCAGTGATCAGCATTGATCAGATCCCTCCTTAGTTGTGTGAGGGGAGGTTTAGTTTGGACCTGAGGAACAATTTCTTTGCTGCAAGAGTGCTCAGGCATTGGAATAGGCTGCCCAGGGAGGTGGTAGAGTCCCTGTCCTTGGAAATGTTCAAGCATGTGGATGTGGCACTATGGGACATGGCCGAATCGCCACAGTGGTGTTCAGTGGACAGTTGGACTTGATGAGCTTAGAGGTCTTCTCTAACCTTAATGATTCTATCAAACCTAACAGTGTCACTAAGAGTTTCAGGGCAGACCCTACCACTGTCACCTGCTCCAACATGCACTGCAGAGAAGGCTCAGGGCAGAGCTCGTTGCTATCTGCAACTACCTGAAGGGAGGCTGTAGCCAGGTGGGGTTGGGCTCTGCTGCCAGGCACTCAGTGATAGAACAAGGGGACACAGCCTCAAGCTGTACCAGAGGAGGTTCAGGCTGGATGTTAGGAGGAAGTTGTTGTCAGAGAGAGTGATTGGCATTGGAATGGGCTGCCCAGGGAGGTAGTAGAGTGACCATCCCTGGAGGTGTTGAAGCCAATCCTGGCTGGGGCACTTAGTGCCATGGTCTGGTTGCTTGGGCAGGGCTGGGTGCTAGGTTGTGCTGGCTGAGCTTGGAGCTCTCTTCCAGCCTGCTTGATTCTAGGATTCTACAATTCAAACCTAACTGGAAGGTGGGATTTTTTTGCCATGCCAAAGGTCTAGTCATCACAGAGATGTTTTTATCCCCTCCCCATCCTTACAGCCCTTTCCTGCATCCCTGCCCCAACCCAAAGCCTGAGCAGCAACCCTTGGGCAGGGCTGGGAGCGGGGCCCACGTGCGCCCTGCCGGCTGCAGGCAGCTGGAGCGTGAAAAGCGAGAGCAGGGAGCTCTTGGGTTACAGCTTCCCAGCAAGCACAGCAGGGCCAGGACGGGCTCTGACAGCTCCTGGCTGCTCCCTGGGCACTGATATCTGCAGATCTTTTACAAATAAATATCATTGCTCATTATCTCGGCATTAAAGTTACATGCTGGGCGAGATGGGGACTGAGCTTTCTCTCGCTAATCTAAAACGGATGCCAGCGTTTTCTATTATTAATCTCCCAGGTTGCAGCCTCCCTCCCCCCTCTTGTCACTGCCAGCTCTGCCTCTGCCACTGCCACCACCCCCCCCCCGCCCCCACAGGGATGGTGGAACAGCCTGACAGACCCTCTGTGCTTGCTCGCACATGGCTCAGCGCCTTGGCTCCCAGGCTGAGCTCAGCTGCTGCTGGCAGGGATAAAAGCTCTTCTGACACCCAGGGCAAGGCATTCCCTAGGCTTTGGTTTCACGCAGCCCATTCCCACGTGCAGCCACGGTGAGGATGAGCAAGTGGTGGTGGAGCAGAGGGGATTCCTCACCCTGCAAAAGGGAAGGGCATGAAGGCTGGAAGAAGCCTCAGGCTGGGGAAGGAAACCTGGACAGCAGGCAGGATGCTGCTGGCTGCAGCACCTTGGAAAAGGCTGAGCTCATAGAATCACAGAATCAAGCAGGTTGGAAAAGATCTCCAAGATCATCCAGTCCAACCTAGCACCCAGCCCTATCCAGTCATCTAGACCATGGCACTAAGTGCCTCCTCCAGGCTTTTCTTGAACACCTCCAGGGATGGTGACTCCACCACCTCCCTGGGCAGCCCATTCCAATGCCAATCACTCTCTCTGGGAAGAACTTCCTCCTAACATCCATACTTCCCCCGACACAACTTGAGACTGTGTCCCCTTGTTCTATTGCTGGAGTTGGAGGTGTTCAGCCTGGAGAAGAGAAGGCTCTGGGGAGAGCTTCTGGTGGCCTTTCAGTGCTTAAAGGGGCTGGTAAGCTGGACAAGAAGACCTTTGAGCATCTCTTCCAACCTGATGCTTTCAATGAGACTGTGATAAGAAAGCTGGGAGCAGACTTTGGCATGGACTGCTGTGGCAGGACAAGAGCTGATGGTTTAAACTAAAATAGGGAGATTTAAACTGGAGAGAAGGAAGAAATTTTTGATGCTGAGAGTGGTGAGACCCTGGCCCAGGTTGCCCAGAGAGGTGGCAGATGCCCCACCCCTGCAACTATCCCAGATCAGGTTGTTTGGGGCTCTAAGCAACCTGCTCTAGCTGCAGATGTCCCTGCTAACTGCAGGGGGGTTGGACTAGGTGACCTTTAAAGGTCCCTTCCAGCCCAACCCACTCTATAATTCTATGATTCTATGGCCCACAGAGCCAGGAATTCTGGCTCAGGAAGGCTCACCTCAAGCCTTTGGCTCAAGAAGCTTGCAGGGGAGATGTATGCTAAGTGAGGGCCACTAGCCCCAGGGAAGATCTCACAGTGGGAAAATCATCCCACAGCATCATCTCTCCACCTGGGCTTTACCACCAGGTTTTGAAGTCTGGAAAGAGACAACTGAGACACAATGAGAGCTAAGCCACAGACCTCCTCGGGGCACGGAGAGGATGAAGACAGTCACACAAGCTGCCCTGGAAACAGCTCCCATGCCCAGCACAGCTCTGCCTTCCTTGTCCTCTGCTAAAAACCTCTTCACACAAACAAAACCAAGACCAAAACCTCTTGGTGCTTAAGCTGACCCCAAGCTGGAGCTGCTCAGGAGCAGATTGCCAGCCACAGCATCCCGACGTGGCACCCGGATCCCACGGGGTTTGACTCCCACACCCTGCTGAATCCAGAGCGTGGCGTGGGGCTGAGCTGCAGCAGGATGTGGCCAAGCCCACACACATCAGCATCTCCAGCAGCAGCTTCCTGCAAAGCCAGAAGATACTGAGTCACTGGCACACAGCTGCCCAGCTTGTCCTCTGCAGCTGGAGCTACCACGACCACGTTTGCAAGACAGGACTCAGCAGCAGCTTCAGGACAGGGAGGGTCCTCAAGCCCCCAGCCCCACCTGGGCTAAACACAGGGCTTCCCACAGCCCAGCACCACTCCAGATCACAACTCCTCTCTAGTGGGCATTGACCACTGAGATGGGGATCAGGGTTAGATGTCGGCATGCTAAGAGGAACAAGCGAGCAGTGGAAGAGCTGCTGAGCAAGGCTAAGCTGAGCCTACTGTGGAGCAGGGAGGCTTTAACAGATCCCCAGCAGATCAGCTCATTCCTGCTACCTACAGCACACAACATCCCCAGCACCCAGGGAAACCCCACTGGATGTTGATCTTTGACAGAGAAAGTCCCCAGATGTCCCCAGAAGTCCCCAAAGTGCAAATACAGGAAGTTTTCCCTCCTCAAATCACCCACAGAAGGGACCAGGGCAGAAAGCAAAGCAGCTTTTCCTGTTTGCCCAGGAAGATTGGGCCAGCTCTGGTTGGGGCTAGTGTCTGAGGCATCCACTCTGTGCCCACTCCAAGCATCAAGAGGAGACTGAGAGATGATCTTATTCATGGTGATAGGTAACTGAGGGGTGGGTGTCAAGAAGAAGGGGTCAGATTCTTTTCCATGATGTTCTGTGACAGGACAAAGGACACAAACTTCAACCCAGGAGGTTCCACCTCAACAGGAAGGAAAACTTCTTTGGTGTGAGGGTGCTGGAGCCCCAAACAGACTGCTCAGAGAGGCTGTGGAGTCTCCTCCTCTAGAGGCTTTCAAGCCCCATCTGGATACTTTCCTGTGTGACCTGTCCTAAGTGATCCTGCTCTGGATCCCAACCCCTACCACTCCATGACTCTGTGATCCAGTGGAGCCCTGAGACACTGTGAGGTGACAGCAGCCTCCAGCCTCTCATTCCAGACAGGGTCACCTCCCTTCCTCCCTTCACTTCTCCTTTCTGGAGAACAATTAAACTTCAGCCTTCTCACCACCCACATCAGAGCCTGACCACAGGCTTGCTGCATCCTCTTCAGCTCCCGGCCCCTGCCATCACATCTGACCCATGACCAGGGGCCAAACCCCATCCCCCAGCTCACTTACCACAGTCCCAGGACCAGGCTGCTTCGTGCCTGGCACTTGCTCACCAAGGGGAGGAGGGGGAGGACATTTCCCTGTGTCTCCTGACGTCACACAGCCCACGTTGGGAAATGAATTGCAACATCCTTTGGTCCATCACCTGCTGCTTTCAACATCCCCACAGCAAACCCTCCGAGGGAAAAAAAACCCACACCAAAAAGCACATCCTGTCACCATCTCACCATCTTCCTTCTGCTCACTTGGCTTCATCGAGAGGAATCATAGAATCAGGCAGGTTGGCAGAGAGCTCCAAGCTCAGCCAGCACAACCTAGCACCCAGCCCTGCCCAACCAACCAGACCATGGCACTAAGTGCCCCAACCAGGATGGGATGCAACACCTCCAGGCACCAAGACTCCACCACCTCCCTGGGCAGCCCATTCCAATGCCAATCACTCTCTCTGACAACAACTTCCTCCTAACATCCAGCCTAGACCTGCCCTGGCACAGATTGAGGCTGTGTCCCCTTCTTCTGTCCCTGGCTGCCTGGCAGCAGAGCCCAACCCCACCTGGCTACAGCCTCCCTGCAGGCAGCTGCAGACAGCAATGAGCTCTGCCCTGAGCCTCCTCTTCTGCAGGCTGCACACCCCCAGCTCCCTCAGCCTCTCCTCACAGGGCTGTGCTCCAGGCCCCTCCCCAGCCTTGCTGCCCTTCTCTCAACACCTTCCAGCACCTCAACATCTCTCTGCAATTCAGGAGCCCAGAACTGGACACAGCACTCAAGCTGTGTCTTGAGCAGTGCTGAGCACAGGGGCAGAAGAACCTCCCTTGTCCTGCTGCCCACACTGCTCCTGAGCCAGCCCAGGATGCCATTGGCCTTCTTGGCCACCTGGGCACACTGCTACCAACCAGTCTCTCCAGCTCCCTCTCTGCCTGGCTGCTCTTCAGCCACTCAGTCCCCAGCCTGTAGCACTGCATGGGGTTGTTGTGACCGAAGTGCTGAACCCAGCATTTGGACTTGTTCAAACTCCCAGCCTCAACTCTTCCCACCAACCTCAGCAGGAGCAGCCTGCTTAGGAGACATCTCAGCCACAGGCAGAGGCAGGGGATGGAGGATGAAAAAGCAGTGGTGGGAGGGAGCCTTCCTCTGACTTTTTCACTCTGTGGAGTCATGGAGAGAAGGCAGTGTCCAAAGCCAAGGATCATTCCCACAGGACAGACCCTCCCCAGCCCTGCTACCTGGATGAAAGACTTTCTGAGCAACATCTGCTCCTCTCTGCTGAATCCAGAGTTCTTAGTGTCCTCTCTGGGGAAAGCTCTTTGGAAGGGAAGACTCTCAGCATTGAGACATCCTCCATCAGCTCAGGGGCTTAAAGATACACCTACAACCCACCTGCACGTTGGGTTTCTTGGCTTTGGAAATGCAACTCCAGATCCCAAACTTCAGAACTCAACAGGGGACAGCCTGGGGGAGGGTCCACCTCATCCAAGAGAGCCAGGTCCAGATGGACCACTGCTGCACTCCTGGGCACCTCATGGAGGAAGAGATGGAGGAAGATGAAGTAGTAAGAGGCACGTAGGGAGATGCAGCCAACACCATCCTGGACAACCAGGGAGCTGCAAGAGCATCTGTGGTCTATATGTGGTGCTGAGCTCTGCAGCCCAGCACAGCCCCAAAGCTGGGAAGAATTGGGAAAGAGAAGCAAAAAATAGCCTCAAATGGGACTGGTTCTCCTAGCAGACACCTGTGAGAGGTTGGTCTGTAACTACAGATGGGACTGGTTCTCCTAGCAGACACCTGTGAGAGGTTGGTCTGTAACTGCAGATGGGACTGGTTCTCCTAGCAGACACCTGTGAGAGGTTGGTCTGTAACTGCAGATGGGACTGGTTCTCCTAGCAGACACCTGTGAGAGGTTGGCCTGCAGCCCTGGTGATGGGGCACCTGACCGCCTCAACCCACACTGCTGCAGGAGAGAAGAACTTCACCAGAGTGGACAGAAAGGTTGGTACACTTGGCTGGTACTTCCTGCTGACAAGCTCAGGCTGGCAGCAGCCAGGAAGGTGTGAGGTCTGCCAGGCATTTGCAGGCTCTGCACAGTGGGAAAGCAGCCCAGAGTCAAGCTTCAGGGTGCTGCTGGTGCAGGATGGTGCTGGAGACCAGAAGAAAGCTGCATGGAGTGGAGCTGCAGCCCAGCCACCATCCACTGCAGCTCTTTGCACCCTGGAGCACTGTGTTCACCTAACACCAAGCAAGCAAAAAGAAACCTAAGCTGTGGAGAGCCAAAGGGAGAGGTGAGGGAGGGTGGGATGCAGATGGCTGCAGCCCAAGGAAAATGCCCTGGAATTCCTATAACAGCTGCAGGATTTAATTATCAACTTGCTTTATGGGGCAGGGAAGTGCTGGGAGCCCTTCCCCTTCTCCTCCAACCTCCCTTTCACCAGGCTGGATCTCGCCTCCCAGTGCCACCAGCTGGGCTTGGGGCTGCCAAGGGAGCCAAAGAGACAGCAACAGGTTGCAAACCCCTGAGGAATCTTCCAGATGGATTCCATCTCGCCAGGACAAGCAGGAAAACAAAAGTTCATTTTAGGGCATTTGATTTTCATTGAGTCTCTGGGCAGAGCCCAAGGTCCCTGGTTAAATCCACAGGGCTGTAGTTGCCCAAGTAGGTACCCAGGACCCTCAATGAGCAGGAGAGCCCTGGGATGCCAGGAGCCCTTTGCTGCTTCTGACCTACATTTGCTGTCCAGCTTCATGGGGACCAGGCACCCCCCACAAGTGGGAGCATGGAGTCAGCCAGCCTCATGTCTGCCTGGGAAGGAGGCATCTCAACCTGCTCTGCAGAGGACAGAGAGGAGCTCATTTACCAGCTCCTAAGCAGTCTGCTGCCTGATGCTGCAAGTAAAGAANCCTCTGCCACTTCAAACCCATTCCTCCTCCTCCTGGCATTACCAGACCTTGTCAATAGTCCCTCTCCAGCCTTTCTGTAGCCCCCTTCAGATACTGCAAGGTCACTCCAAGGTCTCCTCAAAGCCTTCTCCTCTCCAGGCTGCAGAGCCCCAGGGCTGTGCAATCCTAGCAGGGCTGTGGTGGTTCAAACTGGAGTAATCTTGGGAGAGATTTAACGAAACAACTCCAGAAAAAAAAAGAGTTTCCTCATCCTGCCTGCTCTGGGGGGGTACCAGAAGAAGGGATGGGTTTGCCACTTGTCCTCTCCATCCCATCTCACCCTCCTTGGCAACAAAGGAATGAAGGGAGGGGGGGGGAAAGAGGGAAAAAAGAGAAGAGAGTCCCAAACCAGACCTGCTGCAGCACAGAGTGGTTCAACTGTGGGAAGAGAAACCTTCCCAACCTGCAATCCTGAGCCTCAGCCAAAGGGCAATGGAGCCACAAGGAAAGGGAAAGCAGGAAGGCAGGATTCAGTGCTCCATGGGAAAAGGGTCAATGGTCTTATGCCGAGGCCACCATGCAGAAAGGGCACAGGGATCCCTGTCCCCTCTGGGGACAGCCCAAACCTCCCTTGAGGCACAAAGTGATGTAGGCACCCCCAAGGGACACTGCCAGGGTCCTCCCCAGCAGAGCCTCCTCCCCAGGGTGATGACACATCTGAGACTGGGAAACAGGAGAGATGCTCACACCACGCAAAAAACAACTCGGGGGTCCCTGCAGCCCAAGAGCACCTCACAACTCTGGAGGCACAAAGCAAAAGGATTTAGGCACCTCACAGGGTTGAAAGGGACCTTCAAAGGTCATCTTGTGCCAACCCTCCTCTCCCTGCACTGAGCAGGGGCATCTCCAACCAGGTCAAGCTGCCCAGGGCTCCAGCCCACCTCGAGGCACAACACAAGATGATTTAGGCACCTGGAAAGCTCTTAGGGACACCACTGGGCTGCTCTCCAGCACAGCCTCCCACCCAGGGTGATGAAAAACCCATGACTGAGAAACTCTGAGCCTCTGCCACAGACACCAGGAGCGTTTCAACAGCTTGGCCTCTCCCCCTCCATCCCTTGTCACTGCTGTCACCGAGTCCCCTTCCTCCCTCCTACTCCTTTCGATTAGCAGCCATCGACCTCCTCCCCCTGCGGAGCTGACATTAATCCGGCGATGTTTGTTTAACAACAGCTCCCATTGATCTGGAGCCTGATCCCCCAAGTCAATACAGCCTTTTGACAGGGTCTGGAGAGCAGGATCCAGCTCTGGAGTGGCCCAGTCAAGCTAAAAAAGGGCTGCTGGGGCTGATAGGATCAGTGGCTGTCAGTGCTGCTCTGGGACCCATTAGTTTTAATTAGCTGATGATGCTGTAGAGGCCACATAAAACAATGAAGGGGATTGATCCCTCGTGTGACACTATTGACAGTGGAGCTGCATCTGGGATCAGTTTGGAGCCAGATGAGTCTATAGGGTCTATGAAATCCTTCCCTGTTTTGGAGTTGTTGAGGTTTTTTTTTTTGTTTGGGGTTTTGGTTTGGTTTTGTTTTTTTTTTTTTCTTCCCTTTTCTTTCTTTTCCTTCAATTTTCCAATCCCATCCTGGTGGACCTGGCAGCTTAAAAACAAGAGATCAAAAAAAAGAAGAAGGAAAATTCCTAAAAAAAAAACAGGTTAAAAAAAGCCCAAAGTCAGCTGCAGGGAACCCTCTCTGCTCCCTGTCAGGGTACATTTCACCAGCCCCACCACCCCTCCCCAGCTAAAGACTCTCCAGTGTATTGCACCTGCTTCCAGGTCACTGCCATTACCCCCATTTCACAAGCAAGAGCCCTGCTTTCTCCTTGTCCTCTGCTCTGAAGGGCACATCCCTCCCCACACCACCTGCTTTCTGCCTGTGCCACCCATCACAGCCACAGCAAGGCACTGGGGTGCCACAAGGAGCACCCTGCAGCGAGGAGGCCACCCCACGAACACCAGCGTGCTGCAGGGGAAGCTCTTTGGTTTTCATCTGCCAGCATCTGGCTGAGCACCTCTGTGAGTGCCCCACAGGCAGTAGGGATTTATCCTGGGGGGGAATGAGGAGCTAGCAGCTCCTTTACACCCCAGGTACCTCTCACCCCCACCATAGAATTGTTTGGGTTGGAAAAGACCTCCAAGATCATCGAGTTCAACTTTTCAACCAAGACCACCATGAGCACTAAACCACGTCCCAAAGAGCCATGGCCACACGTTCCCTGAACACCTCCAGGGATGGGAACTCCACCACCTCCCTGGGCAGCCTGTTCCAATCCCTCACCACTCCTGCAGCAAAGAAAGTTTTCCTGATCTCATTGCCTTTCACTGAACCTGCTCCAGCTCCTCAACGTTCCTTCTTGCAGTGAGGGGCCCAGAGCCAAACCCAGTATTCGAGGTGCAGCCTCATCAGTGCTGAGCAGAGGGGGACAAGCACTTCCCCCACCCCTGCTGGCCACACCACTGCTGACACAGACATGGATCTGGAATATTTGCCAGCATGAAGAAATCCCAGGGAGATAAACCCACAGCCACTATGAGGAAGCACAGCCACGGGTCCTGGTGCAGACACCTTCCAGCAGCACTGGGGAACCGGACAGCTTCCACCTGCCCTAAGCTCCCTTCTTTAAACCTCAGCACTTAGCAGATGGAGCACCACATCTCTGGGCATATTGCTGCCCAGGGTTGCAGGTTTTGCCAGCCCAGAAAATGGGGCCAGGAGCCAAAAGCTCCCCTGAGCTGGCAGGGAGTGCCCACGGAGCGTGCAAAGAGGAGCATTTACATCGCATCTCTTCTCGCTGCCTCCCAGCAGGCAGCAGAGATGAGGACCACAGTGGAGCATCCCTTGCCTGCAGCAGCTCCTGCCTGCAGAGATCAATGATGATGGAATCACAGCAGCCCTGTGGAGAAGGACTTGGGGTGCTGGGGGATGTAAAGCTGGAGATGAGGCAGCATTGTGTGCTCACAGCCCAGACCCAGCCGTGGCCTGAGGACTGATCCTCAAGCAGTGTGGGCATCAGGGGCAGGGAGGGGATTCTGCTTCTCTGCTGAGACCCCCCCTGCAGTGCTGGGGCAGCTCTGGAGTCATAGAATTATAGGATCAGTCAGGGTTGGAAGGGACCACAAGGATCATTTAGTTCCAACCCCCCTGCCATGAGCAGGGACACCTCACACCAGATCAGGCTGGCCAGAGCCTCATCCAGCCTGCCCTTAAACATCTCCAGGGATTAGGCTTCCACCACTTCCTTGAGCAACCCCTTCCAGGGTGATTCTATGACTGTGCCTCATCAGAGCCACCACATCCCACCTCAGAAGCATCCTTAGAATCACAGAATCATAGAATCAGGAAGGTTGGAAAAGACCTCCAAGCTCATCATCAGGCTGTCCAGAGCCTCATCCAGTCCTTAGCACAGCACAGCCATAGGCCTGCTGGACCCCACAGCAATGATGGGAGGGCAGGAGCCCCTCTGCTTTGAGGCCAGGCTGAGAGAGTTGGGGTTGTTTAGCCTGGAGAGAGAAGGCTCCAGGGAGACCTTCTGCTGGCTATCAGTGCTTAAAGGGGCTGATATGAAAGGTGGAGAGGGAGCATAGTGATGGGCCGAGGGGTGATGGTTTGAAACGAAAAGAGGGAGGCTTGGACCAGATAGAAGAAATTGTTGACACTGAGGATGATGAGACCCTGACCCAGCTTGCCCAGAGAGGTGACAGATGCCCCATCCCTGGAACCACTCCAGGTCAGCTTGTCTGGGGCTCTGAGCAACCTGCCCTAGCTGCAGATGTCCCTGCTGACTGCAGGGTGGGGGTTGGACTGGATGACCTTTAAAGGTCCCTTCCCACCCAAACCAGCCTGGGATTCTACAACCAACCCTTGGAAGTCTCATCTCTCTCTTCCATCCCCAAGGCAGCTAGAAAAGCTCCTTCAGAACTCCCTCAAACACCAGGGCAGATAAAACTCAGCCCCACAGCCCCCCAGGGGGCAGGCAGCTGGAAGCTGGCAGGGCTGCAGGCAAGCGCGGTGGGAGTGGGGGAGCAGCAGATGCCAACCACCCGGCTCTGACGGCTGACACCCTGGCCTAACACTTTCCAGATGTGGCTGCAGGAAGACAGAAGCAGAGCTGTTCCCTGCTGAGGAAGCTGGAAACGCTTGGAGATAATGTGGAATTCCTGAACGGGAGCCAGAGCTGGCCAGGACACAGGGCTAGAGCCAGGGAAAGGCAGCGCGCCGGGAGCCAGCCGGAGCTGCTCTCTCTTTTGTGTGTGTGTCTCTGTGTCTGTGCTGTGTGGGGTTTATTTCAGGAGCCCTCGCATGTAAAAGGCCTTAATTTATCCTCTGTGTGGGTTGATGGCTGTACCCAACACACAGAACATTTTCTCCATCCCCTTGTGTGTGTGATAAACAGGAGCTGAGGAGAGGCAGGGAACAGAGCCTTTTTCTTCACCGGGATAAATAAGCTCCCAGCAGCTCCCAGAGCTTCTTGGCTTGGAGGTTGTTATTATTATTACTATTATTATTATTTTTTGTCTCCTTCTCCAACAGGGAAGCCTTGGCCATTTTGCCAGGTTTCCTGCATAGCTACCAGGCAGGCTTGGTGGGAAATGTGGTGGCTGCTGCTGGTCCCTGCTTTGCTTTTCAACATCTTCCTCCTCGAGCAGCAGTGATGCTGCTGTGGTCCTGTCTGCAAGCCCCCAGCTAATGGAGACCCACAGAAGATAGAAGCACAGAAAACAGACTCATAAAATCATGGAACCATAGAAGAGAGGCTCCTAGAGTCATAGAAGGTAGAAGCATAGAATCATAGAACCATGTAAGAGAGTCATAGAACCACAGAACCATAGAAGACAGAGTCATAGAACCATGGAAGACAGAGTCATAGAACATAGAAGACAGAGTCATAGAGCCACAGAACTATAGAAGACAGAGTCATAGAGCCATAGAAGACAGAGTCATAGAGCCATAGAACCATAGAAGACAGTCATAGAGCCATAGAACCTTAGAAGACAGTCATAGAGCCACAGAACCATAGAAGACAGTCATAGAATCACAGAACCATAGAAGGTAGTCATAGAATCACAGAACCATAGAAGACAGAGTCGTAGAACCATAGAAGAGAGTCATAGAGCCACAGAACCATAGAAGACAGAGTCACAGAATCACAGAACCATAGAAAACAGAGTCATAGAGCCATAGAACCATAGAAGACAGTCATAGAGCCATAGAACCTTAGAAGAGTCATAGAACCATAGAAGACAGAGTCACAGAATCACAGAACCACAGAACCTTAGAAGACAGAGTCATAGAATCATAGAAGATAGACTCATAGAGTCAGGGTCATGAAACATAGAACACAGAACCATTGACTCATAGAACCCTAGAAGGAGTCCCTGGGCAGCCTGTTCCAATCCCTGACCACCCTTGCAGCAAAGAAACCTTTGCTCATGTCCAACCTAAACCTCCCCTGAGGGTTGAGGCCATTTCCTCTCCTCCTATCACCTGACACTAGGGAGAAGAGCCCAACCCCTGCCTCACTCCAACCTCATTTCAGGCAGCTGTAGAAGTCTCCCCACAGCTTCCTCTTCTCCAGTCAGACCAGGTCACACCAGCAGGTGGTTTTATGGTCCTCCAGCAGGCTGCCAAGCAGGAGCCAGGCTGTGGATCCCCCAGCACCATCCCTGACTCCACCAATTCACTCTGCAGCCCTTATGCAAGGGATATAAATATCTACATTATACCTATGCACGCACGTTGCATAACTCACCACTTCCATCTGTCTTCAGTGCAACAAAGCCATTTGGGGGTGCCCTGGGCGAGGGGTGACACTGCCCAGCACATCCAGCTGCCTTGGTGACAGCAAGGCCACTGAGCAGAAGCATGAAGCCCCAGCAGCACAGCCACTGCTCCCAGTAGCAATCCGCAGCCCAGAGCCGCTTCCTTCCCTGGTGTATTTGCACAGCTGGTCCCAATGGGAGTCCAGTGATAAACTGGGGATAATGGACTCCAAGTGGGATAAAAATGGATGTTTGCTGTGAGCCAAGGCAAGGACCCAGAGCTGAAGAGGAAGCAAACATCAGGGAGTTTGCCTCTAAGTCAGCTGTGCCCCATAACATCTGCGCTCAGGTGCGGAAACAAATCCAGCATGGGGAGGCTCTGTCCAGCACAGCCCTGCTCTGGCTGCAGCAAACAAGTGTGGGTCTCCCCCCCAGGCACCCCAAGCTGGCTGCCACCTTCACTGGGACAGGCACCACACACATTCCCCCTCTGCTCTGCCCTGCACAGCCTTGTTCTGGCTGCAGCAAACAAGTGCAGGGTCCTCCCCAAGCACCCCAAGCTGGCTGCCACCTTCACTGGGACAGGCACCACACACATTCCCCCTCTGCTCTGCCCTGCCCAGCCTTGTTCGGGCTGCAGCGAGCAAGTGTGGGGTTCCCCTTCCGGCCCCCGAGCTGGCTGCCACTTTCACTGGGACAGGCACCAAACACATTCCTCCCAGAGTGCCAAGTCCCCAATAGCCCAAAATCCACCTATTTGTACCTCCCAGGGACCCAAGGAGGTTCCTGTAGCTGGCACAAAGGTGTCCAAGCCAAGGTTTAAGATGGATAAAACTCACTCCACAGCCCTCCTGCACCCCAGGACAGGGCTGGGGCAGAGGTGTGGTGGCATCTATGGACACTGTGGCTAAGTCACTGCCTCAGGGCCACTCTACCCTCATGTGGTGCCCAAATACTGGCTGGTTCCTGGGTGAAATGAACCTCAGAGAGCCCAGGCTGAGCAAATTGGCCTGTCACCAACATCAGGGAATTCTTCCCAGTTGTGGCCCAGGCAAACATCTTGGGAGAACAGCATTTCCTGGGGCATTCCAACACTTTCTTTTCTCAGATGGAACCACTTGAGAATAGCTTCCAGGACCATTGATGGGCTTTGGAGCACATGCAAGAGGTGAACAACCACAGGGAATCAGGAAGGTTTCTTGGAGCATCAGTCCAGACTTCAGGTCAGCTGGCACGTGGGGCAGAAACAGGGTTGGCATGGGCACAGTCATTGCAACAGGTTGCCCAGGGAGGTTGTGGATGCTCCTTTCCTGGAGCTGTTCAAGGCCAGGCAGGATGAGGCCTTGAGCAACCTGGGCTAGTGGAAGGAGTCCCTGCCCAATGAAGGGGGTTGGAACTGGATGATCTTGAAGGTCTCTTCCAGCCCAAACCATTCCATGACTCTATGGGTGGCATGGGGCTGAGCCCACAGCAGTAAAGCACCAATGACTTCAACCAGGTGCTCTACAAATACCTCCATGTTGGCAGCTCATGGGAGCTGAGGTATCCCAGATGGGCTGATGGCCATTCCCATTTGTAATCCATCTGATGGGGAGCTCAGGCATCCACCAGTCCAGCAGCTTGGTACGTTCCAGGCTTCCAAAACATGAATGTCACTTCAGGATGTGCCACATGCCTTGGGTGCAGCACTGGGGAGACCTCAGTGTTGCTGGTTTGCCACCCATTTCCTTTCAGCACTGCTAATAGTCCCTGGACATCTGTGGGAATGGGATGGCTGAAGGCATCAGGAAGAAGCTGGGGCACACTTCCACTCAAGGGATGTTTCAGAGTCCTTCCAGATGAGCAGCTGGAGGTACTTTCATCCAAAACCCCTCCAGTGATGCCTGGGTGACAGCTGAAGGGCTTCCTGTGTGCTCCACGCTCACTTCTGCAGCGCTGCCCCAGGTGATGCCCATCCCACGTCACAGCACAGAGTCAAGATGGAATAAAGAAGGCAAATCCCCTCATTGTCTACCAAACCAGCCCAAAGCAGCAAGGGCTGTGGCTTTTGTGGTAGTTGGTAACATCAAAACATCTCCCAGGAGGTCTTTGAAGAGCTGGAGCCAAGCTGGTGAGGAGACCCTGGGAAGCAGCCATCCCATGGACTCAAGGATCTTGAGCAACCTGGACTAGTGGGAGAGTCCCTTCCAACCTCCACACTTCTGTGATTCTGTGTCCCTGCCCATGGCAGGGGGGTTGGAACTGGGTGATCTTGAAGGTCCCCTCCAGCCCAAACCATTCTAGGACTGCAATGATCTTCACACTGCCACCTACAACCTGTGCATCAGGAGGCACAGCAGCAGCCTCCCCAGGGTGAGCAGCTCTGGGGACACTTAGAATAGAATAGAATCAATCAGGTTGGAAGAGACCTCCAAGCTCATCCAGTCCAACCTATCACCCTGCCCTATCCAGTCAACCAGACCATGGCACTAAGTGCCTCATCCAGGCTTTTCCTGAACACCCCCAGGGATGGTGACTCCACCACCTCCCTGGGCAGCCCATTCCAATGGCAAAATGCCATTGCCACTTAATCCATCCATAGTGTCCCTGCCAGTTACATCTTTATTTCCCTAAGGAATGGGCAATGGATGCTCCTTAGCAGGCAGCTCTGGCACAGCTACGCCCACCCTACCCTTCCCTTCTCTCCCTGGGATGGTTTCCTCCTGCTTACAGAAGCAGGTGAGCAGGGATGGGGCAAGGGGGAGGCTAAAGAGCAGCACCACCAGCAAAGGTCACCATTAATGATTCTCCCCACGGATCACACAACTCCCCTTTTAACCTCTGCCAGCTGAGCTGAAGCCCTTGAATCATCCAGCCCAGTGCCCCCACTCCAGCTCCCCCCACAGCTCTGCCTGTAACACCACTTCCCCTGGCTGAGCCCCCCCCGTGCCCTGGCAGCATCCCATGGGATCAGCCTCACACCGCAGCCGCTGCCACCGCCGGCATCCTGAGGATGTTGAAAGGCAGCAGAGCTGAGGCTGATGGGCATGAAGGTCAGTGGAGAGGGAAGGTCATCAGCAGAGCTGGAGCTGGCTGCTGCCGGGGACAGCGGCGACCCTGGCGTGCCACAGCCCTTCCCAAACCCTGTCCTGGGGGCTGGCTGCAGCACAGCTCTCTCCACGCACAAACAGAGCCTTGTAAATGCACAGCTGGGGGAAGCTGAGAGGACAGCAAAGCCACCTCTGCATTCACCCTGAACAACACTGCTGCTACCTTTGGGTTCCACCTCTCCTCTTTTCCCTGCTGCCCAGGTAGTGGTGGAGTGCCCACCCCTGGAGGGACTGCAAAGCCATGGAGATGTGGTGCTGAGGGCTGCGGTTTGGTGGTGAGCAGGCAGTGTTGGGTTAACAGCTGGACTCAGGGATCTGAAAGGTCTCTCCCCACCAAAATGATTCCATGATTTTCACTGAGGAAGCCACAGAGCTTGCTTGGCTCCTGCTCTCCCACCTCTGCCTCCAGGGAAGGTGTGGGGCAACAGGAGGAACCAAGATGCTGCTTCGAATCATAGAGCGGTTTAGGCTGGAAAGGACCTCAAGGATCAGCCAATTCCAACCCCCTGCCATAAGCAGGGACACCTCCTGCTAGAATAGGTCACTCAAAGCCTCATCCAGCCTGGTCCTGAACACCTCCAGGGAGGTTGTGGAGCACAGAAGCACAGAATGTGATCTTTGATCACATTCTGTGCTTCTGTGCTCCACAACCTCCCTGGGCAACCTGTGCCAGTGTCTCACCACCCTCAACCTCTGCCAGTCTCTCACCACCCTCAACCTCTGCCAGTCTCTCACCACCCTCACTGCAAACAACTTCTTCCTAACATCCACTTTCAATCTCCCCTCTGCCACTTCAAACCCATTCCTCCTCCTCCTGGCATTACCAGACCTTGTCAATAGTCCCTCCTTAGCCTTCCTGTAGCCCTCTTCGGATACTGCAAGGCCACTCCAAGGTCTCCTCAGAGCCTTCTCTTCTCCAGGCTGCAGAGCCCCAACTCTCTCAGCCTGTCCTCATAGCAAAGCTGCTCCAACCCTCTGATCATCTTGGTGGCCTCCTCTGGACTCACCCTAAAAAGCAGCAGGATGTGCTTCAGAAAGACCTGGTGCATGAGGATGCATCCAGCATGAGCAGCCACCCTTCCAGCCAGCCACAGCCATCCCATTCCTGTTTCACTGCCAGGGGGAAACTGAGGCATGGGGAGACCCTACCAGGGCTCACCTCTTGTTGAAGACTGCCCCACACTGCTGCCCTTCCCCTCTGCTCTGCAAAACTCACCCCTGGGTGGCTGCAGCCACACGAGTCAGCGTTGCCAAGCCCAGCAAGGAGAGTTGTGCCCCTGAGCAGCTTTGGATAGCCCAGCCCCATGCCCACATCTCTCCTCTGCTTCTCCACTTGCTTCTGTCCACACTGGGCAGAGGGAGGGTGTGATGCTCATGCCCATCCTGTGGTGCCCAGCCCTGCCCACCCTCCTGCGTGCAAAGCAGCTGATAATCCCCTCTGCATCTGCTGCTCCTGGCTCATCCTCATGTGAGCAGCCTCACACCACCTCCCAGAGCCAGAGCAGCACCACCAAGTGCCAGCCTCAGCTCCCCACCGCTGCCCAGCAGCATCTCACAGAGGGAAGGTTGGGGGGCAGGCATGTGCCCAGGGGAGCACAACTCCTTCTCAGCCCAGCTCTGCACCTCAAGGCTTGGCCCTGGGTTTGTGGCCAAGTAGGATGTGGGTGGATGGGGAAGGAAAAAACCAGCATGGCCAGGGACACCAGAGGGGGATCCAAGGAGGGGTGGGCAGGAGCTTGCATCCCAGGAGGTCCAACCTTGATGCTCTTCCCCCTCTTCAAATGAGGAGTTCACTCTTTCTCCACTGCCCTGGGAGCAAAGCACAGCCCCTGAGGAGAGGCACAAACCCACCACGTGTCCCACCCCTCCTCTGACACCTCCTCCTGGGCAGTGTGTGAGCGACTCTGGGGGGGGGCTCCAGCCCAGAGGCTGTCACTTGTGATTTGTGGTGTTAATATTTCAGGGGTGGGGAGGGAAGGGGAGACAACAGCCAGCAAGAGCCAGCTCTTGGAAGTCAACTAGCAGGGTTATAGCTGAAGGCAAAGCAATAACACTGATGGATCTGAGGACCTGGGGTGGCAGAGGCGGGAGGAGGAGGAAGGGAGAGGAGAAAGTAGATGAGGAAAGGTGGCAAAGGTTCTGCCTTCACACGAGGCTGCCATGAGCTCGTTAGAGCTGTTTCATTAATTAGCCCTACTCTGCCCCAGGGAGGGAGCATCCCACCATTCCAGAAGGGAAAAGGGCTGGCAGGAGAGGGGATGAGGTGATGAAAGAACCCCATTACTCCCTGGGAGCTGTGCTGGGTTGGATTCCTGGGCTGGGAGCATTTTCCTGCTAGCTCTCTGCTCCTGGAGTTTGCCAGCAGTCACCTAAGCTGCACCCATCCATCCCATACAGCAACCAGAACTGCACCCATCCATCCATCCCTCCCACCCACCCACCCTAGCTGCACCCATCCATCCCATACACCCACCAGAACTGCACTCATCCGTCCCATACACCCACCCAAGCTGCCCCCATCCATCCCATACAGCAACCAGAGCTCCATCCATCCCATTCACCCACCTGAGGTGATCCGATCTAGCTCCTACTGCCACCAGACCTGCACCCTGCTATCCATCCCTCACACCCACCTAAGCTGCACCCATCCATCCCATACACCCACCAGAACTGCACTCATCCGTCCCATACACCCACCCAAGCTGCACCCATCCATCCCATACACCCACCCAAGCTGCACCCATCCAACCCACACAGCAACCAGAACTGCACCCATCCATCCCACATGCCCACCTAAGGTGCCACCCATCCATCCCATACACCCACCTAAGGTGCCACCCATCCATCCCATACAGCAAACAGAACTGCACCCATCCATCCCCATCTCTTCTGCCAGGCACCCAGCAACAGAACAAGGGGACACAGCCTCAAGCTGAGCCAGAGGAGGTCTAAGCTGGATGTTAGGAGGAAGTTGTTGGCAGAGAGAGTGATTGGCATTGGAATGGGCTGCCCAGGGAGGTGGTGGAGTGGCTGTGCCTGGAGGTGTTCAAATAAAGCCTGGCTGGGGCACTTAGTGCCATGGTCTGTTCGCTTGGCTAGGGCTGGGTGCTAGGTTGGGCTGGCTGAGCTTGGAGCTCTCTTCCAGCCTGGCTGGTTCTATGACCATGACAGCCCCAACCATGCCGTGACAGCCTCAGTCCCCCAACCCCCAACGCGGCGCTGTCCTGCTCGACAGCCGGAGCCCTTTTTAAGACATGCACCACTTGAGAGGCTTAAGGACAAGAATATCTTGATTATCCTCACCCCGAGCCCTTCAGCAGCCCCTGCTGCTCTCCAGCAGCTTAAAGGATGGGAATTACCAGCGGGAGCATCCCAGATCCCTCCCCAGCATCCCTCCCTCCTCCTGCCGCCGGCTGTGCCTCTCCTTCCGAGGGACAACAAATACCCATCTCACCCCACACTTCTCCCCCACCTCCTTTAATCACCACCTCCCTGGTGCTTTTCACACCTTCCCCCAGCACTGAGCCATGTGTGACTGGCACCAGGCCACTGCCAGCCCTGCTGCTGCCGTGCCCAGACGGGGACATTTCGCTGGGAAAAGGGCAATTTAATTATCCTGTCTTCTGTTCGCTGACAACACAGGAACGTGCAGCTCAGCCATGGAGAGCACCACGCAGGCAAACACTGAGCCTGCCTGGAGCTTCCCAGGGATGGGTCCTCACTTCCTGGCAAAAAAAAAAAGAACCCATCCAACCCAATACCATTCCCTGCAAAAGGCATTGGAACAGGCTGCCCAGGGAGTGACCAACCCTGGAGGTGCTGAAGAAACCTCTGGCCATGGCAGCTGGGGGAATGGTTTAGTGGTCATGGGGGTTGATGGTTGGACCCAGTGATCTCAGAGGGCTTTTCCAACCAATTTGATGAAAGAGGGGCTGGAGAACGTGAGCACATGGGAATGATGGGGTTAAGGCCAAGCCCCAAAGCTCCAGGTCACAGGATCACAGGATGTTAGAGGTTGGAAGGGACCCAAAGGCATCATCGAGTCCAACTCCCCTGCCAGCAGCCACCCAAGCTGCACTCATCCATCCCATACAGCAACCAGAGCTCCATCCATCCCATACACCTATCCAAGCTGCACCCATCCATCCCATACAGTAACCAGAGCTCCATCGATCCCATACACCCACCCAAGCTGCACCCATCCATCCCATACAGCAACCAGAGCTCCATCCATCCCACACACCCACCTAAGCTGCACCCATCCATCCCATACAGCAACCAGAACTGCACCCATCCATCCATCCATCCCATACACCCACCCAAGCTGCACCCATCTGTCCCATTCAGCAACCAGAACTGCACCCATCCATCCCATACAGCAACCAGAACTGCACCCATCCATCCCATACAGCCACCAGAACTGCACCCATCCATCCCATACACCCACCCAAGCTGCACCCATCTATCCCATTCACCCACCTAAGCTGCACCCACCCAGGTCACAGGATCACAAGAGTTAGAAGGGACCCAAAGGCATCTTCGAGTCCAACCCCCCTGCCAGAGCAGGACCACTCAATCTAGCTCAGGGCACACAGGAACACATCCAGACAGGCCTGGAAAGGCTCCAGAGAAGGAGACTCCACAACCTCTCTGGGGTTGTTCTGCCATAGTCCAGAGAAGGAGGAAAAACATTTGCCTTTTTTTGTTGTCCAGCTGCAATGCCTCTTCCCAGCTCAAAGCAAGTGCCCAGCCCCACCTGGGGGCTGTGTGGCCAGCACAGAGCTGCTTTATATGGAGCATGGAATTTTGAAGGGGGAATCAGAGAATTGCTTCAGTTGGAAGAGACCTCTAAGGCCACTGAGTCCAACCACAGGGACTACTGACAAGGTCTTGTAATGACTGGACAAGGGCTGATGGGTTTCAAGTGGCAGAGAGGAGATTCAAACTAGATGTTAGCAAAGAGCTCTTTACAGTGAGGGTGGTGAGACACTGGCACAGGTTGCCCAGGGAGGCTGTGGATGCTCCCTCCCTGAAGGTGTCCAGAACCAGGTTGGATGAGGCCTTGAGCAATCTGTTCTAGTGGGAAGTGTCCCTGCCTATGGCAGGAGGTTGGAACTGGATGAGCTTTGAGGTCCCTTCCAACCTAAACCATGCTATGATTCTCAGATTCTACGATCAACCTAAGACCATCGTGGCCAACAAACCATGTCCCAAAGTGCCATGCCCACACCTAAGGATTGCAGTGGAAACCATCAAGCAAGGCAGGATCAGCTGGGACAGGGAGAGAGGATGCTGCTGGGAGCAGGTCCAGTACCATGGAATGGGGAGGAGGATGCTGGTGGTCCTGCCTGGCCAAAGCCCTGCGGTAGTTGTCTGGGCTTGATGCCTGAGCAGCAAGTGTGCCACGGTGTTTGTTGTGACAGTGTCTCTGTTAGCACAGAGGAGCCAAGTCACCTTCCCAAGGACATGGTGCAGACACCATAATTAGTACATTCATGAAACTGCCTGGCTGGGAGAGAGAGGGAGAGGCTGTGAAAGGGTGGAGGAGGAGGTGGAGCGGTAGGGAAAGACAATGGCAGGAGGAACACTGGAGGCTCAGAGGAAGGCATGAGGATGGAGAGCAGCAGGACAGCCCAGCCTGGTGGCCTGGCAGTGCTGGGTTAAGGGCTGGACTCCATGCTCTGAAAGGCCTCTTCCAACCCTAAGGATTCCATGATTCCATGACTCTACTCAGGATGACAGAGGATGCCCTGCAGCCCATGCATCCCTGCAGCCCATACCTGGCACTAAACTGGGTGGCCCAAGGCAGTTTTCTCTCCTCGGAGCTCTCCGCTCCCCAGTGCCGGTCTGGGCAGCAGCCAGAGCTCTGCTTCATGCAGCACTGCCCAGCCCTGCACCAGCTCAGCTCCCTGAGGAGAAGCAGCACAGCCACCCCCATCCTGCTGCTCCATCTCCCATGCAAGCAATGAGTCACCAAGCACTCCAAGGGCTGCACCATCCCCGGAGCAGGCAGACGGCAGCCGCAGTGCCCCAGCACCGCTGCCCAGCCAAGGATGGGGCACTGTGCCCTGGTGCTGCCCCACCTCAGCTGCCAGCTCGGACCCCAGCCCCGCGATGAGTGGCCTGGGTTGTGCTCGAGCTTACATTAACTGGTTGTGATGGCTGCTTCCAAGGCAGTGCTGCAGGGAAAGGCCTGGCTGGGGACACCTGCCCCTCGCCACGGCAAGGCAGCAGGGGGGCCATGGGGCCACCGACCCTGCGAGGCCACGGCTCGGGTGCCCCCTGCCTGACCCCACACCCCCCCACACCCCGTGCTGGCTGGGGTCAAACTGACCCAACACCTGAGCAGGGTTGATGATGGCCAGAGGGGCTGGTGATGCAGCCAGCCACACGCTCCACCTGCTCCCTGCGCTGTGCTGAACCCAGGCTGGCATCCAGCTGAGCCTGCCCAGGCTCTCACAACCAACCCAGCACCAGCAGGGCTACTCTGCTCACAAAGTGAAGCAGAACCCCACACACACACACAACAAACAGTGCAACACCTCAGGGCTCCATCTCCCTACTCGTGGTAGTTGGCACATCAGTTTTCACTATCCCACAGCCAAGGGCTGGCTCCAACCACTGCACATCCCCCCCACCAACACACTGCTGCATCCCAATGGACAGGCGAGGTGGAAGGAACCAAATGTCACAGAATCCCAGCATGGTGGGGCTGGAAGGGATCTCTGGACACCATCCAGTCCAAACCCCCTGTTAAAGCATGGCACCCACAGCAGCTTGCTCAGGACCACAATGGCCAGATGGGGTTGGAAGCTCTCCAGAGAAGGAGGCTCCACAACCTCTCTGGGCAGCCTGCTCCAGCCCTCCAGCATCCTCGCACCAAACAAGATCCTCCTGTTCAGGTGGAACCTCCTGGGTTCCAGTTTGTGTCCACTGCCCTTTTCCTGTCACTGGGCACCACTGACAAGAGTCTTTCCCCATCCTCTTGCCCTACAGCCATTAGCTCAGCATTGGTCAGATCCCCTCTGTCCCTGCCACTTGGGGTAATGCACAGCAATGCCAAGTCAATCCCTGGGCTTGAGGCACAAATAGCCCCAGAAGAAGCCAGTTCCCACCGCGGTACCCAGCAGCATGAGCTCACAGAGCAGCTGTGCCTGCCAGGGCAGAAAGAGCAGCAGGAAACCCTGCAAAAGGGGGAGACCCTGCAAAAGAGGGGGTACTCTGCAACAGAGGGGACCCTGCAAAAGGGAGGATCCAAGAGGAGATCTTGCAAAAGGGAGGACTGCAAAAGGGGGGACCCTGCAAAAGGGAGGATCCTGCAAAAGAGGAGACCTTGCAAAAGGGGGGACCCTGCAAAAGGGGGAGACCCTGCAAAAAGGAGAACTCTGCAAAAAGGAAGACCCTGCAAAAGGGGGGAATCCTGCAAAAGAGGGGACCTTGCAAAAGGGGGGACCCTGCAAAAAGGAAGACCCTGCAAAAAGGAAGACCCTGCAATAGAAGGGACCTTGCGAAAGGGGGGACCCTGCAAAAGGAGGGACCCCTGACCTGCAGCTCCACAGGGTTCATGAGACACATCCCCACAGTGGAGGCCATCAGGTGTCACTGGCCTGGCCAGGAGCAGAGATCCTGGCACGTTTGCAGCCAGCTGAGTGAGGAGGACCACTCTGCTCTGCCTGTCACGCACATCCCTAGGAGCTGTCTGAAGAGGATATGAGCAACAAGAGCCCAGGCTTCCAGGGTGTCAGCAGTAGATGTCCTTTGAGATGTTTGGGGGTTGTTGGTTGGTTGTTGTTTTTTTTTTTCCCCTTAATCAGGTCCATTGTCAACACTTAAAAATGTGCCTCTGACACCCTGGGGATGCTTCTTCCTGAGGCTGTCTGAAGAGCAGGAAAAATGCAGATGATTCAGCTCCAAAATTACCGACCGTGGGCTGCAAGCCTCTCCTGGCTATTCCTGGGCAGGAGCTCAAAGCTGCCTCTGCTTCTCTCCCTCCTCCTCCTCCTCATCCTCTTGAAATCATCACAGAAGAACAGGATCCATTCCCTTTGCTATTCTCATTTTTTTGTTGTTTCCTCACTATGAGCACAGTTTTCTCCCTGAGAGAAAGGGATGGAGCTCTTGGGATGGTTGCCCACTCCCCAGGGCCACGGTGGCTGCCCGTGCTGGCCAGCAGCCTGGCGTGCCAGCGGCGCCGGGCACGCGAATGCCAGGAAGGATGAAGACAACCCTGTCAGCCCTTGCCCATCTGCCAGGAGGATTTGCACCAACTCAGTGCCAGGGGGTTGGACATCATCACATTGCTGCTGCTGCTGCTGCTGCTATTTTCTCTCTGTTTTCCTAGACATTCCCACTTCCTCCCATCACCCACAAGACGGTTTCCAGGCTTCAATTCTCTTCCTTATGGCAACAAAAATCCCAGCCAGGAAACCTCAGCCCACTCACCCAGCTCTGAGAGGTGGGGAGAACCTCAGCCTCTCTGAGCTGGTCATTTCACTGGTGCAGGCTGCCCAGAGAGGTGGTGGAATCTCCTCCTCTGGAGACTTTCAAAACCTGCCTGGATGTGTCCCTGGGTGACTTCCTTTAGGTGACCCTGCCTTGGCATGGGGGTTGGACTCAATGATCTCCAGAGGTCCCTTCCAACTCCTCCCATTCTGTGATTCAGCTTGATTAAAAAACTTCTAAAGCAAAACTTGTGATACTCTGACAAAGCAAGACCTGGGGCTCAGGTGGGTCCATGGCTGCACAGCCCTCAGCAGCATCTCTGGATACTCAGGATGCCAGAATCACAGAATGCAGGAATCATAGAACAGTTTGGGTTGGAAGGGACCAATAGGATCATCCAATTCCTACCCCTCTGCCTGCCACAGGCAGGGATACTTCCACAAGAACAGGTGGCTCAAAGCCTGGAGAGAAGGGAAGGAGAAGGAAGAGACTTAAAGAATTCCCCACTGCATCCCAACACAAGCAGGGCTGGAGCATGGGACAGATCAGAGAATCACAGAATCAGTCAGGGTTGGAAGGGACCACAAGGAGCAGCCAATTCCAACGCCCCCTGCCATGCCCAGGGACACCCTACCCTAGAGCAGGCTGCCCACAGCCTCAGCCAGCCTGGCCTGAAACACCTCCAGGGATGGGATGAGCAACCCATTCCAGCCTCTCACCACTCTCATGCTGAAGAACTTCCTCCTCATGTCCAGTCTGAGAGAGCAGAGGAGGAGGAGGAGGAAGAAAGCCTGGTCTGAGCTGCTGGTCTTCATCCCCTCCATCCCCTTTGATCACATTCTGATCCCCTTTGATCACATTCTGTGCTTCTGTGCTCCACAACCTCCCTGGAGGTGTTCAGGACCAGGCTGAACGAAGCTTTGAGCAACCTCTTCTAGCAGGAGGTGTCCCTACCTATGGCAAGGGTGGGGGTTGGAACTGGCTGATCTCTGAGCTCTCTCCCAACCTCAACCATTCTATCCTTCTATGATCCTTCCTCCTAAGCCAGCCAGGGAGGGTTCCTTTAACTCAGCAGCCAGGAGGAGGCTGCGGGAGAAAGCAGGCGCGCCGCAAATCCAACTCTGCGTCATTCAGCTGCTCCTTTCTGATTGTTAAAAATTCATTAATGAGAGCAGATTGGTATTATATCACTGCCTTAATTAAAGAGGGCCACGGAACAGCATTTTAAATAGCAATGTCATTTTCTAATTGACACAGCTACATTAGAAAGAAAAATACTTAACCAGAACTTGAAACCCGGGGATGGTTTTTTTTTTTCCTGCCGAAGGCAGGGCTCATTTTAGGCTTCAATTTTTAATCTCCTCCTGCAATATTTATGGGCAAGGAAAGGGATAATGTTTCTCCAGGTGTACAGTTCCCTTCCTCAGGCAGAAGGAAGGATTCAGCACCCTGGGAAGTTGGTTCTTCGTCCTACTCTCATGTAGGAGCCTGTGGCTGCCACCTTCCCTGAGATGCAGGAGACCCCAAGCCCTGCTCAAGTCATAGAATCAAGCAGATTGGAAGAGAGCGCCAAGCTCATCCAGTTCAATCCATCACCCAGCCCTAACCAATCAACTAGACCATGGCACTAAGTGTCTCATCCAGTTACTGCTCCTCTGCCTTTGACTAAACCCAAAGGAAGCTGCTTCTTTGCTTTCCTTTCATGCAGGAGCCTGTAGCTGCCACCCTTCCTGTGATGCAGGAGATCCCAAGCCCTGCTCAAGTCATACAATCATAGATTCAAGCAGATTGGAAAAGAGCTCTAAGCTCATCCAGTTCAATCTACCACCCAGCCCTGTCCAGTCAACTAGACCATGGCACTAAGTGCCTCATCCAGTTACTGCTCCTCTGCCTCCATCCTTTGGGCTAAACCCAAAGGAAGCTGCTTCTTTGTCCCACGCAGGAGCCTGTGGCTGCCACCCTCCCTGAGAAGCAGGAGACCCCAAGCCCTGCTCAAGTCACTGCTCCTCTGCCTGCATCCTTTGTGATAAACCTCACAGATTGCATCAGGTTGGAAGGAATCCTCAAAGGTCATCTTGCCCAGCCCCCCTGCAGTCAGCAGGAACACCTCCAGCCCAGGGCCACATCCAGTCTGATCTTGAATGCCTCCAGGGATGGGGCCTCAACCACTTCACCAGATAACCTCACTTGATTTGAGGGTAAAAGGTGTTTTTTTGGGTCACTTTCTTGGGCCAAATATTTGGCCCATAGTGAGGTCAGTGTTGACCTCTTCTCCCAACTAATTAATGACAGGACAAGAGGAAATGGCTTCAAGCTGCACCAGGGGAGGTTTAAGTCAGATCTTAGGAACAATTTCTTTCCTGTAAGAGCAGTCAGGTGTTGGAACAAGCTGCCCAGGGAGGTGGTGGAGGTGTTTAGAAGACAAGTAGATGCCCCTGCATACTGCAGAGGGGGTTGGACTAGATGACTTTTGGAGGTCTTTCCCAATCTAAACCATTCTATGATTCCAAGACTCTAGACAGGACATGGTCAAGTGGTCATGGAGGTAGAAGGTTGGACTTGAGGTCTTTTCCAACCTTAAGGAATCTATGATTCCCTACCAAGGGCAAAGGGATGTCCAGGGCTGAGCATCCCTGTGCCAGCATCAGCTGAATTAGCCCCTACAGCCTTGCTGGGCAGGCACAGGGATGTGGCATGGGGGCTGCAGCACAGCTCAGGCACCAGCCAAAAGCATCCCGTGTCTGGCCACGTTCAGATGCCAGATCTCTGCCTCTCACACGCAGACACTCAAATCTCTCTCCCTCTATTTAAGGTCTTTCATACACAAACCTCCTCCAGTACTCTAAGTGAGCACAGATTCCTCCTAGTTTCCATGTAGGAACAAAAGAAAAACCCAACCCCAAAACCTGGTCATCATTTCAAGTAGCAGAGCAGCAAAGCAGGGGAGCAAACAGCTTCCTACGCCTGGACGCAAATTCCTCTGCCAGGCAGCCTGCTCCCCTCTTCCTCCACCCTGCAGCCTGAGAAACCAGTCCCTGCTCGTGCTAGGGAGAGATTTTTCCACCAGCGTTAGTGGAAATTAGTGGCATTAGTCCACGCCTGCACTTCCCCAGCCAGCCAGAGTGAAGTCAGAGAGGAGTCGTCCCTCGGCCAAGCCCATTGGAAGCAGGAGCACCGCGCTTTGGCCACGCAGCTCAGCACAGGGCAGGGTGAGCCAGAGGACAGGTTGCTCAGAGGCTGAAACTCTGGGTCTGCCTCTCACTAGTTCTCCTGACGACCTTTTGGATCTTGGAGACAGTCCCACCACCCTGCCTCAGTTCCCTTTCTTGCCTGGCTTACTTTCCCAAGGTCCTTTTACAGCATCCCCAGGCGCGGGTGGAGGTGAGCTGCGAGGTGTGATAGGTCCAAGGTGCCCCTCGTGCTCTGCCTCTCCACAACAGCAGCTTCCACGAGCAAAAAGGTCATCAGTCCACAGGGTGGTCTGGTATCACTGTGGTTAGGTTTTTTAAAGGGGAAAAGATTTGGAAAGCCAACAAGAAAGACCCAGAGTCACCTATCATCCAGTCCAGCCACAACCTAACAGCTCCCTCCACACAACTCACAGACCACGTCCCTAAGCTCCTCAGCCAAAAGTCTTTCAAACCCCTCCAGGGATGGGGACTCCACCACCTCCCTGGGCAGCCTATTCCAGTGCCTGATGAACCTTTTGGGGAAGAAATTGTTCCTAATGTGCAACCTAAACCTCCTCTGGTGCATCTTGATGCCATTTTCTCTTGTCCTATCACTTGTTACTTGAGATAAAAGACCTCAGCTCACTCCAACCTCCTTTCAGGGAGTTGTAGAGAGCCAGAAGGTCTTCCCTAAGCCTCCTCTTCTTCAGGCTGAACAACCCCAGCTCCCTCAGCTGCTCCTGATAGCACTTGTGTTCAAGACCCCTCTCATCAGCCTTGCTGCCCTTCTCTAGACACACTCCAGCCACTCAACATCCTTTTTGCAGTGAGGGGCAACCATCCAACTCCTCTGCTCCTTCTCCCTCCTCTCCAAGGGAGAAATGCTCACCCCATGCATTGGGTTGGAAAGAACCCTCAAAGGTCATCTTGTCCAACCTCCCTGCAGTCAGCAGGGACACCTCCAACAAGATCAGGCTGCCCAGGGCCACATCGAGTCCGACCTTGAATGTCACCAGGGATGGGGCCTCAACCACAGGAATAGCAAATGCAGGAGCTGCCACCACACAGAACATGCTCAGGGAGGTGACAGCACACCCATGGGACTCACATCCCATTGCAGGAGGGTTCACTCCAACCCCTTCCCTATCCAAGCATCCCTCCAATCCCCTGTGCCCAGCTCCAGTCGCTTCCCCTGCCATGGCTGAGGGTGAGGCTGTCCAGCTGGCTGGCAGAGGATGTGGCCAGGCTGTTTAATCAGGGAGAGGGACTGGGCTGTAATTTCTTCTGATCAAGTATTACAGATGCTACATTTGGAGCCATCTGGCAGCAGGCTGAGCTTCCTGCCTCTGCTTCTCGTGCTTGCAGGAGAAGAGGGCAGAGAGGGATCAAAAATTAAACACAGGGCAGCAGGGAAGGCTGGGATGGGATAAGGAGCAGGGCAGGAATTCCCCATCTCCCATCCCTCATGATGCCATGCTGGGCAAAGGGTGGGAGCAGTGAAGAGCATGTCAGGACCTGCAGAAAGCCAGGATGTGCCCTGGCAGGGCATGGCCAGAGCCCCCAGGCCACCCTCCTCAGCTGGAGAACCCTCCCAGAAGGGGGAAGCTCCTTGCTGCCTGCTGCCCCAGGCATCAGCACGGGCACCAGTCTGGATCTACAGGGCCCTCACTGCCAGTCATGGCAGTGGGGAAAGCATCCAAACCCATGGAATCATGGAATTACAGATTCACAGAACTATAGCATCATGGAATCAGAGCATCACAGAACCATGGAATCATGGAATCATAGCATCATGGAACCACAGCATCATGAAATCACAGAACCATGGAATCATAGCATCATGGAATCATAGCATCACAGAACCATGGAATCATAGCATCATGGAATCACAGAACCATGGAATCATAGCATCATGGAATCATAGCATCATGGAATCACAGAACCATGGAATCATAGCATCATGGAATCACAGAACCATGGAATCATAGCATCATGGAATCATAGCATCATAGAACCATGGAATCATAGCATCATAGAATCATGGAATCATAGCATCATAGCATCATGGAATCATAGGATCATAGCATAATAGATTCATAGGATCACAGGATCATAACACCATAGCATCATAGAATCATAGGATCATGATATCACAGGATCATAGCACCATAGAATCACAGGATCGTAGGACCAATGAACCATAGGATCATAGCATTATAGATTCATAGAATCACAGGACCATAGGATCATAGGATCAGAGCATNCATGGAATCACAGAACCATGGAATCATAGCATCATGGAATCATGGAATCACAGAACCATGGAATCATAGCCTCACAGAATCATGGAATTATAGAATCATGGAATCACAGAACCACTGAATAATAGAATCATGGAATCACAGCATCATAAAATCACAGAATCATGGAATCACAGCATCACAGAATCATGGACTCATGGAATCACCTGGCTGGAAAAGACCTTAACACTAAGCACCACCATGACCTAACATCTCCCTGCACAGCACTCTCAAACCACCCAATTGTTAGCATCCCAACATGAGGAGAGTTCAAACCCAGAGGCAGCAAACCCCATCCAACCTCACACCCTGAAGTCATCCACTCCCAGACCAAGGAGCTGGAGGCTCTGCAGACAAAAGGCAGCTCTCTTGGCCTCACCAGAGCCTGAGCAGAGCTGTTGCAGGGTTCAGCACATTAAAAATAACTGAAGGGAAGGGCTCTCACTTCATTACTTTCGACAGAACTGGGTCTTGGTCACGCCAAGTATCTGCTGGGGAGCAATCGCAGCACCGCGCACCGCAGCCCTCCCTGGCACCGCTCAGGTGTGAGGCTGAGCGGATGAAAGGGGGCTGCAGGGGGTTTGCTCTCCCCTTCTCCTTTACCTGCTGTTGCAAAATGTTCAGATCCCTTCCACCCAGCACCCTTTGCATCCATGCTCCTGCTCTGGGACCACTTCTCTCCACGCTGTGTTTCAGGGAGATGGGGATGTGGGTACCCCCAGGAGGGCTGGGCAGCATGGCACGAGGCAGAAGTGTCCTGCCTGAGCAGGATGGCAACGATGCTGGCAGTGGGGTGGGGGATAACCTGCCCTGGCTGACGTTTCTTGCCCCAGTCCAGGTCCCAAGCACAAATAGAGGCTGGGCAAGGAGTGGCTTGAGAGTGGTCTTGGGGAGAAGGACCTGGGGGTGTGAGTTGATGAAAAACTCAACAAGACCTGGGGATGGTCACTGGCAGCCCAGAAGCCAACTGTGTCCAGCAGGACAAAGGAGGTGATTCTGCCCCTCTGCTCTGGTGAGACCTCACCTACAGACCTCTGTCCAGTCTTGGTGCCCCCCAGCACAGGAACTATAGCAGCAGGTCTAAAGGAGAGCCATGAAGAAGATCAGAGGGTTGGAGAACCTCTCCTATAGGCACAGGCTGCAAGAGCTGTGGCTGTTCAGTCTGGAGAAGAGAAGGCTCTGGGGAGATCTTACAGTACCTGAAAGGAGCTCCAGGAGAGCTGGGGAGGGACTTTTGACAAGGGCTGGGAGGGACAGGATGAGGGGGAATGGATTGAAGCTGGAAGAGGGGAGATTGAGACTGGAGATTAGGAAAAATACAGTGAGGACAAGAAGACACTGGAAGAGGTTACCCAGGGGGGTTGTAGATGTCCTCCCTGGAGACACTCAAGGCCAGGTTGGATGAGCAATTTGGTCTAGTGGGAGGTGTCCCTGCTTATGGCAGTGGGGTTGGAAGTGGATGATCTTTAAGATCCCTTCCAGTCCAAGCCAGGCTGTGATGCTCTGCAAACCACAGAGAGTTAAAGGCTGGCTGGGGCCCTGAAGCATGAGCTCCATGCATATGTAGCTCCTGTAACACAATTATACATTAATATATAACTAACAGCCATGGTAATACAACATTACAGTAGGTAGATTATCCCATCTCCTGTCATTTATTATTGTTAGTTGTAATCCATTCATGTCCAGAGCTGAACCCAGGTCAGAGTGCAGCATCCTGGCACGTTTTCACTCACCCCAGCAGGAGTGGGTGGATGAAGACCTTCCTCTACGAGGGCCAAATCCTGCCCTAAGCTCCTGCACTGAGATCTGCCTCTTCACTTGCCCCCTTGCTTCCTGTGCTTGGGGAACACATGCCAAGAAACTGGATAATGCCACAAGGTTTTGCCCACACAACACTCCTCCGTGTCCTGGCTCAAAAGGCTGGGGGCAAATTGGTTGAGGGGCTCAGAGGGTATCTGGCAGGGGAATCTGGTAGGAGAGGTATCTGGTAAGGAGTATCTGGCACTAGAAGTATCTGTCAGGGGTATTTAGGTGAGGTATCTATCTGGAAAGGGTATTCATCTGGCAGGGGTAACTGGCAGGGGTGTTCACCTGGCAGGAGTAACTGACAGGGGCATCCATCTGGCCAGGGTAACTGGCAGGGGTATCTATCCAGCAGGGGTATTCACCTGTCAGGGGTATTCACCTAGCAGGAGTAACTGGCAGGAGCATCCATCTGGCAAGGGTAACTGGCAGGGGTATGTTAACTGGCAGGGGTATCTAGCAGGTGTATTCACCTGGAAGGGGTATTTTATCTGGCAGAGGTAACTGGCAGGGGCAACCATATGGCAAGGGTAACTGAGAGGGGCATCTATCTGGCAGGGGTAACTGGCAGGGGCATCCATATGGCAAGGGTAACTGAGAGGGGCATCCATATGGCAGGGGTATCTATCTGGTAGGGGTATTCACCTGGCAGAGGCATTTTATCTGGCAGGGGTAACTGGCAGGGGTATCTATCTGTTAAGGGTAACTATCTGTTAAGGGTAACTGGCAGGGGTATCTATCTGGCAGGGGTATCTATCTGTTAAGGGTAACTGGCAGGGGTATCTATCTGTTAAGGGTAACTGGCAGGGGTATCTATCTGGCAGGGGTATCTATCTGTTAAGGGTAACTGGCAGGGGTATCTATCTGGCAGGGGTATCTATCTGGCAAGGGTAACTGGCAGGGGTATCTATCTGGCAGGGGTATCTATCTGTTAAGGGTAACTGGCAGGGTAACTATCTCCCAGGGGTAACTGGCAGCCCCAGGGCCAGGCCACCACTTGACCATCACCACAGAGCCATCCCCGTTGCCTTTGAGGGGAAGGAAGAAAGCCCAAGTGGTTTTGCAGAGGCACCAATCACTCTTGCTGGACACCACCCTTCCTCCTGAGTCATCCCCCCCAAGTCAATTTACATTTTGATTAAATCACACAGGAAAATGAGGAGCATTATTACTTCCCTCCAATTCAGTACGTGTGCTGTGCTTCCCCACCATCCACCATGTAGGAAAACATCCCAGCAGCTCCAGTTTAACCATTTCTGCCCAGCAATCCCCCACCCCAAAGCATCCCCTTTGCTGTAGACTGGAAATAAATCAGGGTTGGCCTTTGGAGGAGGGAAGTGGGAGAGAAACCAGATGCTTGGAGAGAAAATGTGACAGGCAGTGATGCTGCTGCTGCCTGGGGAAGGACCACAAAAGCAAATAGCAGAGGATACTGGCATGGGCATCTCTGGACACACTGATACCTGCAGCTCCAATCATTTGGACCTTAAGAGGAACTCCATCAACTCCAACCTGCTGCTTTTCTCCACAGGGATAGACCATCCCAGTTCTGCAACCACCACAGTGCTTCCTGGCCCCCAGCATGGGCATCTCTGGACACACTGATGCCTGCAGCCCCAATGATCCAGACCTTAAGAGGAACCACACCAGCTCCAACCTGCTGCTCTTCTCCACAGGGATAGACCATCCCAGTTCTGCAACCACCACAGTGCTTCCTGGCTCCCAGCATGGGCATCTCTGGACACACTGATGCCTGCAGCCCCACTGATTTGGGCCTGGAGAAGAACTCCATCAGCTCCAACCTGTTTGCTCTTCTCCACAAGCATTAATCACCTCACTCATGCAACCATCACAGCTCTCACCAGTCCCAGCATGGGCATCCTTGGACACACTGATGCCTGCAGCCCCAATGATCCAGACCTTAAGAGGAACCACACCAGCTCCAACCTGCTGCTCTTCTCCACGGGGATAGACCATCCCAGTTCTGCAACCACCACAGTGCTTCCTGGCTCCCAGCATGGGCATCCTTGGACACACTGATGCCTGCAGCCCCAATGATCCAGACCTTAAGAGGAACCACACCAACTCCAACCTGCTGCTCTTCTCCACAGGGATAGATCATCCCATTTGATCAACCACCACAGCCCTCCAGGAAGCTGGCCCAGCCCCAGGGAAGCTGACTGGGGAAGCAGAGGCAGATCTGTATGCACCACAGCAGCCAGGAGATCAATAGACATTTATATCCATCCTTAAAGCCATCTCATCCTGCCATGTCTGCTGCGTGCAAGATTATATCATCCTCTGCTGCTACAACACAAGCATCTAAAATCAACATCAATTTATTTATGGTCTCCACATGATACAAGGAGATCTGTGAGAGAGCAGGAAATGTATCTTCAGAGAAAGATAAACCTCTGCATGCACCAGAGGGGACCAGAGGGTTTCCCCAGAGCAGCTGCCTCCGTGTGTGTGAATCCCGGTTTGTGCTGCAAGCAGCTAAGGTTTATTGTGGCTATTTAGTAGGGTAAAACAAGAGGAAATTTCTCTCCACCCCCACTCCCCATTGCTAGAATTAATATTTGCTTGAAGGGAAAGCCCAAAAGCTCCCAATGGGATCACATCTCTGTTCTGCTGGGCGCTGGGGATAGAGAGCCCTTGCTCTGAAGAGCACTTAATCTGCCTGGGTCAGAAAATTATAGCCCAGGGATGAATGCTCCTATGATGGAAGCATTTCCCAGGGATGAGTGCTGACTCTTTGCAGAGTCTGATCAATGTGGAGCATAGTTCCTGTGACCACAGCAAGGAGGAAAAAGAGGAATGTTCATTTTGCTATTAAATTCCCACAGCTCTGCACTCCCCTGCCGCTAAAATCAGGACAAAAGCACGGTTTGAAGCCTCTCTGCTTCCTCCCTTCCAATGGGAAGACTCCAAGTTTCAACCACACTCTTTGCAAGTCAATTACTTGTGTCCTAAACAAGGACCAAAAATCAAGTGACTTGCCCACAGCCATGCAAAAGGACGACCAGAGCCTGTGCCTCCCTGTGCCATGCCCAAGCTCTGATCCCCAGCGCCGCCTGCAAACCTACCACTGCAACTCTCCAGGCTCTTCTGCTTGGAGACCTCCACTCTGCTGCACCCTGGCTGCCTGCATGGCTGGGGAGTGCTGGCAGGGCACTTGTCAGCTGCTTGCTCCCCAGTACAGCCCAGTGAGCAAAGCAAGCTCTAACCTGGGCATGGGCCCAGTCTTACGTCTGCCTGTCCGCAAAGCCCAACTGTCTGCCTGAGGGACCTGCGCTGAGCCAGCCCCTCGGTGACCCCAGAGCAGAAAGCTTCCAGGTGGATCACTCTGCAGGGACGTGGGTGGCACAGGGAGGACCAAGGTTACGCTGGGATGCTCATGGTACAGGAATGTCCATGGCACAGGGATGCTGGCAGGGCCAGGATGCTCATGGCACAGAGATAATGGCAGCAGAGCGGTGCTCACGGCACAAAGATGCTGGCAGCATCGGGGTGCTTCTGGCACAGGGGTACTGGCAACACAGGGGTGCTCCTGGCACAGGGGTACTGGCAACACAGGGGTGCTCATGCCACAGGGGTACTGGCAACACAGGAGTGCTCCTGGCACAAGGATATCCATGGCACAGGGGTGCTCATGCCACAGGGATACTAACAACAGAGGGGTGCTCCTGGCACAGGAATATCCATGCCAGAGGAGTGCTTATGCCACAGGGATACTGGCAATACAGGAGTGCTCATGCCACAGGAGTACTAGCAAAACAGGGGTGGTTCTGGCACAGGGATATCCATGGCACAGGGGTGTTCATGCTACAGGGAGATTGGCAACACAGGGATGCTCATGCGACAGGGAGATTGGCAACACAGGATGCTCCTGGCATAGGGATATCCACAGCACAGGGATGCTCTTGGCACAGGGATATCCACAGCACAGGGGTGTTCACGCTACAGGGATACTGGCAACACAGGGATGCTCCTGGCACAGGGATATCCACAGCACAGAGATGCTGGCAGCAAGCAGAGCCTTTGGGAAACACGTTGCCATCAAGCCCCAGCTCTGTAAACACCCAGCTCACTCTTTTCCCCCCTCTCCTGGCTCTCCCCTCAGTCACCTCCACGCAGATCTGCTGGCTCAGCACGGCAGCACCTGCCCCCACTCCACATCAGAAGAAGCCCGGAGGAGCAGGGAAGAGGAGAGGGAATCCCCTCAGCAGGCAGGCGCAGAGCCCCGCTCGCTCCCCACCGCCTCCCCCCGGCTCCTCGGGGGGCAGCCAGGCTGCACCTTTGGATTTCCCAGGCTGCCTGCAAAGGGCCTTTCCTGAATTCCTCTGATGCCTGCAGCACTTCTGAAGTCCTGTTTTTCCACTCCAGCAGCATCAACCTCTCCC
>WAAF01010200.1:32382-63221 GCA_013400475.1 Tricholaema leucomelas | reverse complement strand
AGGACATGGAACTGCTGGAGCCAGTCCTGAGGAGAGCCACAAAGATGCTGAGAGGGCTGCAGCAGCTCTGCTATGAGGACAGGCTGAGAGAGTTGGGGCTCTGCAGCCTGGAGAAGAGAAGGCTTCCAGGAGACCTTAGAGTGGCTTTGCAGTATCTGAAGGGAGCCTACAGGAAGGCTGGGGAGGGACTATTGGCAAGGTCTGGTAATGTCAGGACGAGGGGGAATGGGTTTGAACTGGCAGAGGGGAGATTTAGACTGGATGTTAGGAGGAAGTTCTTTCCAGTGAGGGTGGTGAGACACTGGCACAGGTTGCCCAGGGAGGCTGTGGATGCTTCCTCCCTGGAGGTGTTTAAGGCCAGGCTGGATGAGGCCTTGAGCAGCCTGCTCTAGTGGGAGGTGTCCCTGCCTATGGCAGGGGGTTGGAGCTGGATGATCCTTGAGGCCCCTTCCAACCTAAACCATTCTATGATTCTTTTAGACCTCTGCATTAACGTCAGGGATTGCAAAGGAGCAGGTTGGAAGAGGCTGCAGCAGCTTGGCTGAGCCAGCAGATGACAACGGCAAGGCAGATGAAAAACAAAAACCAAGGTCTCTTTCTCCAGCAAAAGCTTCGTGGGGTTTGGGTTGGGTTTTGTTTTTAAGGCTATTTACAGTCAGAATCTGCACATTCACCGCACGCAGCCTGCTGCTTCTTCCCCTCCTCTCTCACCCGCAAGCCAGCTCCGACACGGCAGCCAGCACCACCCCAGAGGGCTCAGCCCACCGTGACTCAGTGGGTGCCATCCCCCCCCACACACACACACGGGGCCACGCTCCCTGAGTGGGCAATGGCTTGTGCCAGGGGTGAGCCCAGGCGCCGGCGCTGCCTGGCTGACCTGGAGGCGCTCTGCAAACACTCATGAATGAAGGCTGTCGGCAGCCCCAGGGAAGGTTATTATTAGCCAGCCCGGAGGTCTGAGCAGCAGGGAGATGTTTTCCTCTCCGCTCTTGTTGGCTCAGCCCTCATGCTTTCAAGCAGAGCTGGTGAAGCCCTGGCACTAGGTGCCCTGGCACATCCCCTGCAAGAAGGTCCACATCTGCATCTCAATCCTCGATGGCCTCTAGGTGCAGCAGAGGAGGTTTAGGTTACATATGAGAATGAATTTCTTGACTGAAAGGCTTCTCAGGCACCGGACCAGGCTGCCCAAGGGAGGGGGTTGAATCCCCATCCTTGGAGGTGTTTCAACAATGCAGAGCTGTGGTGCTGAGGGGCACTGGTTTAGCACCAGGCTTGGTAGAGTTAAGAGAATGAACTTGATGATCTTAAAGGACTTTTCCAACTGAAGCAATTCCATGATTCTATCCCACAGAGACGACCCAGAGCACATTATTGTCCTGGCACCACAACAGCTGATTTTTGGCACGACCACAACCATCTCCTCTCAGTGAGGAGGTCCCAGAGGATGAGCTGCTTAACCACAACCCCAGCTCCTGTCCACCTCCTGGCTCTGCCCCAGCCAAGACCGCATTTCTCTGTGCCTCTCCTCCACTCCTGGCTGTTCCTCAGCCCACAGCAGAGCCAGCACAATGCTCCCTCAAGAAACGGAGCAGCCACAGAAGGGCCCAGAAGCCCAGGCTGGCTGGAAGTGATGCTAATGGCTGGTCCATGAGCTCAGAGGACAAGCAAAGGGGTGGCAGGAAGGGAGCATGCAGCAGCTCCCTCTCAAATCACACATCCATCCCTCCCCTCTGCCCCCCTGCTGCTACCTCCTGCTCCAGGAGCACCTGTCCTTGGGCTGGAGCATCCATCCTGCAGAGGGCTCAGCACCTTTCCAAGCCCACCCTGACCCATGGCATGAGCAGGAGCTGAGGAGACCTGTCACAGGATCCCACCCTAAGCAAGGGTGATGCTGAAGGGGGGAGCACCCTACCAGCTCTTCTCAGCAGAGCTGGGGCAAGGGGAGGAGCAGGAAGAAACCCACACACACTTCCCCAGGACCATAAGGATGTCAGTGGAAACCTCCTGGCTCACAACCAGAAGGATGCTCTCTGTTTTCCCAAGGGATAAGATTTTAATCCCCCCAATCCCCAGATCAGGGGTGAACTCATAGGGGATGCCCCACACCTGGGGCCTCTGCCAGCTATGCCCACACCTCTCCCTTCCAAGCAGAGTCATAAACCTTCCCCTGCTTCTAAGACCAACTCTGAACCAATTTTGACCTTCCCAACTGAAATCCCAGCCCTGCTATGGGCAAAAGCAGCTTAAGACCATCAGGATGTGACCATCTCTGTGCCAAGCTCTCAACACAGCCCTGCCCGGGAAAACAAAAAGCCAAACAAACATACAACCAAAAAACAAACCCAAACCACAACACAAAAGCAAACACACACACCCCCTCCCCAAAAAAAAAACCCTCAATTTGATCCTGTTGCACTGAACTAAAAGCACCTTTGACCTAAATTCCCACCACGGGTTGGAATTCACCCTCAGCAGGCAAAGGATTACCAGGAGAAAACAGCCATGCATGCATGGAGAGATGCAGGCTCCAGCTTCCCGCTCCCTGAGCACAGGGGAAGGAGGACAAGAATCATACCCCCCTCCCCCTTCATCTCCCCAGCAAACCCTACCCAGGTCTAAAAAGTGTCTGAACGTCTCAATTTATGTAAAGTGGAGCTAATTTGATGTGAATCAGATGATCTGAATGCAGCCTACCTCTCTCTCCCATCCCAGGCACAAAACCTGCGAGCGGAGCTATGGGAAGCATATGGAAAAACATCTCCAAGCACAAACACCCACCTACTGCAGGAGCTGCTGAGCTTCAGAGAGGGAAGCACAAGAGAGGTTTTAACCAAAAGAAAACAGCCCTTTCTCTCTGTGTATATATATATACATGTGTGTGTATTTCTTTTATTACTTCTTTTTCGCCTCCAAAACACACAGCCAGAGCCTGAAGCTCTGCCTGCACACATGCCTTGCATTTTTCCTGCTTCCAGCAGTTCCAAAGGCAGCTTGCACAATCCAGAAGTATTCCCTCCCCGTCTTTAAGAGCAGGTTTTCATCCCCTCCAAGCCAGTCAAGCTCTCATAGGTGAGGAGAAGCCCTGAGAGCTGCAAAGACGGTTTGGCGAGTGCTTGTTAGGGGACCTAACTGTTCTTTACAGTGAGGGTGGTGAGACAGTGGACCAGGTTGCCCAGGGAGGTTGTGGATGCTTCCTCCCTGGAGGTGTTTAAGGCCAGGCTGGATGAGGCCTTGAGCAACCTGCTCTAGTGGGAGGTGTCCCTGCCTATGGCAGGGGGTTGGAGATGGATGATCCTTCAGGTCCCTTCCAACCTAAACCATTCTATGATTCTATGACCTGTGCTACAGCTCATCCTCTAGCTTGGGGATGCCTCACTCCTGGAAGTGTTAAAGATTAGGCTGGATGAGGTTTTGAGATCCCCTCTCAGGCTACTTGCTCCCAGGCTCAACAGCCCTCAGGGCTCTCAGCCTTTCCTCCTCAGAGATGCTGCAGTCCCCTCATCATCTTCAGAGTCTCCACTGGGCTCTCTCCAGTAGTTCCCTGTTTGTCCTGAGCTGGGGAGCCCAGAACTGGACCCAGTATGGCAAATATTGCCTCACCAAGGGAGAGTAGAGGGCAAGGAGAACCTCCCTTGACCTGCTGGTCACACTCTTCTCAGTGCACCCCAGGACACCTCATCCCTGGAAGTGTTTATGACCAGGCTGGATGAGGCTTTGAGCAACCTGTTCTAGTGGGAGGTGTCCCTGCCCATGGCAGGGGGGCTGGAACTGGCTGAGCTTTGAGGTCCCTTCCAACTCAAACCATTCTACGATTCTAACCTCGCTCATCCTCGGAGTTTGTCAACACCTTTGCAAGAGGTTTCCAGGGGAGAAGGGAGAAAAGAGATGACAAAGTGCTGACAAGCTCACCGGAGGTGTTTGAGATGCCCTGCAAGCTGTCAGCCTCCACTCAGCATCCTCCTGGGGCTGCAGGGACCCCAAGGGCAGGCAGCGGCCAGAACGACACCGTCAGGTCACGCTGGGCTGAGTCACCTGAACCTACCAGTTCTCATCAATCCTTCTGGCAAGAGGAACAAATCATCCTGAGGGAAAGCTGGTTTTGGAGGCTGCTGAATTGCTTTTGGCACTGCTGGGAGAGCTTCAATTGGCTAGAAAATCCCAAGCATTTTAATACAGCCAGAACGTTTGCTCCCAGCATGACTGCCCCAGCCAGGCGACGGCAGCCAGCCCACCCCCAGGACACCTCTCCACTGCTTTTCAATGCTGGGGGTGGGGGAAGGATCAGAGAATCAGTCAGGGTTGGAAGGGAGCACAAGGAGCAGCCAGTCCCAACCCCCCCCTGCCATGCCCAGGGACACCCTACCCTAGAGCAGGCTGCCCACAGCCTCAGCCAGCCTGGCCTGAAACACCTCCAGCCATGGGGCCTCAACCACCTCCCTGGGCAACCCATTCCAGCCTCTCACCACTCTCCTGCTCAACAACTTCCTCCTCACCTCCAGCCTGACTCTCCCCACCTCCAGCTCTGCTCCATTCCCCCCAGTCCTCTCACTCCCTAACAGCCTCAATAGTCCCTCCCCAGCTGTTTTGTAGCCCCCTTCAGATGCTGGAAGGCCACAAGAAGGTCACCTGGGAGCCTCCTCTGCTCCAGCCTGCACAGCCCCAACTCTTTCAGTCTGTGCTCACAGCAGAGCTGCCAGGTCCCTCTGCAGGGCTCTCCTACCCTCCAACAGCTCCACAGCTGCTCCTAGCTTGGTGTCATCTGCAAACTTACTGATGCTGGACTCTATCCCCTGGCCCAGTTCATCAACAACGATACTGAACAGGATTGTGCTCAGCACTGATCCCTGGGACACACCACTAGTGCCAGCTGCCAGCTGGATGTGGCACCATTCACCACCACTCTCTGGGCCTGGCCCTCCAGCCAGTTCTCGACCCATATCAGAGTGAACCTGGTTGATTGTGTCTCTTTGCTGCATCCTTTCCCAGCCTCATCCACCTCCTGTGTTGCTTTTGGCCAGCAGCAGCCACATCTCTTCCTTGGGGCCACCTTGCAGGTGGGCAGCCAACACCAGTCCCCTTGGCCCAGGGGCCTCATTACTTCACTACTTATTTTTGTTTTCCCCTTTTCCTTTCTTCTATTTTAAGATCAGAGACCTAAAATTAGCTCTGCTCACACAATGGGCCCCTTGAGATTTAAAATCCTTTTGCCTTTCCCATCAAGCTGACAAAAATAAGTTGCTACTTGCAGAAGTTCTACAAACTTCTCAGGCCAGCACCAAAAAAAAGTAAACAAACAAACAGTAAACACAGCAGGGCCAAACCACTCTGTCCTGAGGGACTGGGAAAGAGCTCTACCTAGAATCACAGAGTGCTTTGGGCTGGAAGGAACCTTAAAGATCATCCAGTTCCAACTCCTCTGCCATGGGCAGGGACACCTCCCATTAGCCCAGGTTGCTCAAGACCTCATCCAGCCTGGCCCTGAACACCTCCAGGGAGGAGGCATCCACAACCTCTCTGGCCAACCTGTGCCAGTGTCTCACCACCCTCACTGTCAAGAATTTCTTCCTAATATCCAGTCTAAATCCACCCTTTGCCAGCTCAGAGCCATTCCTTCTCATCTTGCTCAAGCCCTGCTGCCCACCTCCTGCCAGCCAGTTCCTCTCCCTCTGCAAAACCCTCACCATGATGCTGCTGCTGCTGCTTCTGAGTACCACAGTAAAAAGCCAACAGGCAAAGGATTGCCAGTGCGGGTGGGGGCTGCCAAGAGCATCACAGCTACAGCTGCATCCCCTGCAAACACCCATGGAGACAGAGCAGGCTTACAGATGCTCAGGTTCCAAACTCCATGGAGTGTGGTTTGCTTCCCAGAGCTGCAGCTAAGGGCCTGTGCTGGGATCTGATCCCGAAGCCCCAAGTGGCTGCTCGCCACATCAACAGCAGGAGAATCAGCCCCCAGCATCAGTCACAGCCCTGATGCTAACACCCCTTGACTGGGGGTGCACAGCTGCTCCACACCTCAGCCTCCTCAGCCTGTGAGGTAGTGTAATTGTAGGGACTTAACACACAGCAAAACAATTAGTTAATTGTAAAGCACAGTGCCCTGCAGTTAATTAATTGTAATTAACTCATTAGCTGCATTCTGACCTGCTAAGCCCAGCTTTAAGCTGTGTCCTGCTAGGCAGGGGCTGGTGCGTGCTCAGTGTGATGGCCTAAGCTGATGCTCTGCAGGGTGTTTCTGCATGGCTGCAGCAGGCTGCTGAGCTGTGCCACCAGCACCCTGCTCAGCCCCAGGGGTGGCCTGGGGGTTTGTCCTCAGCGGGGGTCCCAGTCACGGCGCTGAGCGGTGCCCAGCTGCACGTTCAGGAGGTTAGGGACGTGGAAGCAAACACCCATCTGGCACTGGCTCCCCTGACATATGCTTCCCAATCAAACCTGCCTGCCTGCAGCTTGCTGTGAGGGCAGGAACTCACCTTCCCCCGTGACATCCCACAGCATCCCCCATCCCTCTCCACAGCATCCCCCAGCCAGAAGGCAGCACAGCAAGAACTTGCCAACATGGTGAGCACAGACATCATAGAACTCCAGGTGGGAAGGATCTTGAGAGTCATCTGGTCCAAGCTTCCTTAGGGAAAAGCATGGACTAGCCTAGGTGGCCCAGCAGCCTGCCCAGCTCAAGCTCCAAAAGCCAGTGCTGGGACTCAGTCATAACCATGGAGGAGGCCACAGCAATGATCCAAGGGCTAGAAGCTCTCTGCTGTGAGGGCAGGCTGGGAGAGTTGAGATGGTTCAGCCTGGAGAAGAGAAGGCACTGGGGAGACCTTCTGGGGGCTTTTTAGTCTGGAGAAGAGAAGACTGAGAGGGGATCTCATAAATGTCTATAACTATCTGAGGGCTGGGGGGTCAGGAGGGGGGGCACAGGCTCTGCTCACTGCTGCCTGGCATAGGACAAGGAGCGATGGATGGAAGCTGCAGCACAGGGGAACTTCTCTACTGTAAGGGCTGCAGAGCACTGGCACAGGCTGCCCAGAGGGGTTGTGGAGTCTCCTTCTCTGGAGCCTTTCAGGGTCTGTCTGGATGATTTCCACTGCAATCCTTAAGTGTGAAAGCAAGGTGTGGACATGGCACTTTGGGACATGGTTTGATGGCCACGGTGGTCTTAGGTTGGTGGTTGGACTCAGTGGCCTTAGAGGTCTCTTCCAACTGAAGCAATTCTCTGATTCCCCCTTCAAAATTCCATGCTCCATATAAAGCAGCTCTGTGCTGGCCACACAGCCCCCAGGTGGGGCTGGGCACTTGCTTTGAGCTGGGAAGAGGCATTGCAGCTGGACAACAAAAAAAGGCAAATGTTTTTCCTCCTTCTCTGGACTATGGAAGAGCAACCCCAGAGAGGTTGTGGAGTCTCCTTCTCTGGAGCCTTTCCAGGCCTGTCTGGATGTGTTCCTGTGTGCCCTGAGCTAGGTTGTGTGGTCCTGCTCTGGCAGCGGGGTTGGACTCAGTGATCAATCCGGGTCCCTTCCAACCCCTGACATCCTGTGAGCCTGTGACCAGACCAATCTGAGGACCAATTTTAGCAGGGCCTGTTGGGACAGGACAAGGGGTGATGGTTTGAAACTGAAAGAGGGAGATTAAGACTGGAGGGAAGGAGGAAAGTTTTGATGCTGAGGGTGGTGAGATCCTAACTCAGGTTGTCCAGAGCGGTGGCAGATGCCTCATCCCTGAACCATCCCAGGTCAGGTTGTTTGGGGCTCTGAGCAACCTGCTCTGGTTATACATATCTCTGCTGACTATGGAGGTAGATGGACCAGCTGAGCTTTAAAGATTCCCTTCCCACCCAAACCATTCCATAACTCAACAACAACAAAAATCACCCCCACAGCCACCCCCCTTGGCACAACCTCCCCTCCTCAACCGCCCTTCCAGGCACGAACCTCACTGGCACCACGACGACAAAGAGCCCAGCCCCAGCCAGCCCACGCCAGCTCCCTGGGCAGCCCCAGCACACGAGGACCATGTCCTTGGGAGCAGCCAACAACAACAAACCTGAGTGTGAGCCACGAAGGGAAAAGAAACTCGCCGAGGAAACAATGTCCGCAGCTCCGCCGCTCGCCGGCTGCAAATAACGCGGCCCATGGGCTCGTTTGAGTTGTTTTAATTAGCAAAACACAGCCCAGATTGTCCTGCTGCCTTGGGCCAGCTCCATCCCCAACCCATCCCAGCAAGGGAAAGCAGCTCCCATAGCCTGCAGAGCCACCAGAGGCAAAAAGGAACCTGCCGTGCATCACCAGCCCCCACCGAGCTCTACCCGGCTGAGCCAGGCTTGGGTGCAGGAGCAGCTTGGGCCAAGTCAATGGCACAGCTCCATGGCTGGGAAGGGAACAAACACCAGGAGAGGGACACATCACACCCTTCAGTGTGCATCCCAAGGGGATCATATAGCTAGGTCCATCAGTCCTGCATGCTGGGGGCTAGGAGCCTTTCTGTTTAGCCCCTCTCCCTTCCATTCTGTCCCTCTCCTTTCCATGTATCCCTCCTCCCTTCTATTTAGCTCCTCTCCTTACTATTTAGCCTCTTCCCCCCCTATTTAGCCCCTTCCCTCTTATTTAGCCCCTCTTTTCCCCTTCACCTTCTATTTTCCCTCTCTCCCTTCTGTTTAGTCCCTTTCTTTTCCATTTATTCCCTTTTCCATTTAGCCCCTCTCCCTTTTATTTAGTCTACTTCCTTTCTATTTACGACCTTCCCCTTTTACTTACTCTTTTCCACTTCACTTCAGCCCCTCTCCCCTTCTCTTCAGCACCCCTTCCCCTTCCCTTCAGCACCCCTTCTCCTTCCCTTCAGCCCCTTTCTCCCCTTCCTTTCAACCCTTCTCTCCCCTTCCCTTCATCTCTTTTCCTTTTTCCCCTCACTCTCTCAACCAGATGTCCTCAGCAATGTCTCCATCACTGCTGCTCTTCTCCTGCCCCCCACTACCATTGCTCCACACTCCTGCTTGTGCACACCGGGACCAAGCTGCAGACACCTCCTCAAACTAATTATCCCTCTTTTTTGATCAGAATGAAGTTTTCCTTCTCTTGTTTCCTCCTCCAAACCTGGTCTGGAGGATCCTCACCTCCCAGCACATTCACCTTGGCTGACGTCAGGTCAGGATGATCATAGAATCAGTCAGGGTTGGAAGGGAGCACAAGGAGCAGCCAGTTCCAACCCCCCTGCCATGCCCAGGGACACCCTACCCTAGAGCAGGCTGCACACAGCCTCAGCCAGCCTGGCCTGAAACACCTCCAGCCATGGGGCCTCAACCACCTCCCTGGGCAACCCATTCCAGCCTCTCACCACTCTCATGCTCAACAGCTTCCTCCTCCCCTCCAGCCTCACTCTCCCCACCTCCAGCTTTGCTCCATTCCCCCCACTCCTGGCACTCCCTGACAGCCTCAAAAGTCCCTCCCCAGCTTTTTTGTAGCCCCTTTCAGATCCTGGAAGGCCACAAGAAGGTCACCTGGGAGCCTCCTCTTCTCCAGACACAACAGCCCCAACTCTTTCAGTCTGTGCTCACAGCAGAGCTGCTGCAGCCCTCTCAGCATCCTCCTGGCCCTGCTCTGGACACACTCCAGCATCTCCACATCCCTCTTGTCCCAGAGGTTCCAGAACTGGATGCAGTACTCCAGGTGGGGTCTCAGCAGAGTGCACCCCACAGCCTCCTCTTCTCCAGTAGGCTAAGCTAAGCAACCCAAGAGCTGAGACCAAAGCTTCAGCCACAACCACATTTCTTATGATTTTTTTTTTGTTGTTGTTGTTTGTTTGCTTTTTTTTTTCCCCCCTCCTCTCAGGCCAAAGTTCAGTCCCCAAATGGTAAGAGAATCCAGGAAAAATGTGGCAGGCCCAGCTGGTGGCCAGCTTCCAGCACCAGCACCTCCCTTCGGAGGAATCCAGTGAGGAGTCTCGATTAATCCACCCAGGACACACCAACATTTCTTNCCCTGGCACAACTTGAGACTGTGACCCTTTGTTCTGTTGCTGGGTGCCTGGCAGCAGAGCCCAACCCCACCTGGCTACAGCCTCCCTTCAGGTAGCTGCAGCCAGCAATGAGCTCTGCCCTGAGCCTCATTCCTTGACACCTGCTCTAATGACAGGGCCCCGCTGGCTGCTCTCTTTCGCAAGAGCCCTGAGCTAACTTCCTGCTCCCCTCTCTCTGCAAGAGCTTCAGGAGGCTCTCACTCCCTCCAAACACAAGCAGAAGGAGGCAGACACTGCCAGAGCCCTCCCCAAGGGTCAGAGCACTAACTCCCACCTGTCAGATGCCAAATAACCTCCCAGATTCCAGCCTCCGTTTCCCACTGTCAGGCAGAGGAGCAGGAGGTGACGCTGAGACACGACCCACGCTGCCAGGTGCCAAGTGCCCCGGAGGCTCCCTGCACACAAGGATGCTCCAGGCTCACTAAATGCTTCACCAGCCCCAAAACCACTGCTGGGCTCTCCAAAATCCTCACCCAGAAGCCCAACGAGCACATCCCAGAGCAAAGCTGCTGGGGAAGCCCCACGCATGCCCTGGGATGCAGACCCTGCTGCCGCCCACCAGGCTGTGCAGCCAGCAGGTACCCCCTGACATCAGCTTTGCCTTCCTCCCACCAAAGCAGGGTACAAAGCCTTATCTCTAAATTCTAAAGCCTAAGTTTAAAGTCAAGATTCATTCTAAGGGCTCAAAGAGTCATTCTTAAGCCCCAGGGCTGTGGCAAGAGCTCCATCACACCTCTGCCCCACCAAGCCACTTCTTCCTGAAGGAGCTTCCTTTGCAGGGTCACAGTTTGGGGTTTTGTTGTTGTTTTAAGCATAAACTCGTTAATTTCAGCCTAATGAGGACTTTGCTGGCTGTGGATCACTATTGTTCACTTCAAGGAGACACAGCTCATTGTTCACAAACTCCACAGTCCATGAAAGGATCCTCTGATGAGAGGTGGTGGTGGGTGCAGGAGTGGGGCAGCTACCCCTTGATTCACTTGGCAGCATCTGGAGGGCTCCCACCCCACTGCCCACCTCTCACTTTCCCTGGAGGGCTCCCACCCCACTGCCCACCTCTCACTTTCCCTGGAGGGCTCCCACCCCACTGCCCACCTCTCACTTTCCCTGGAGGGCTCCCACCCCACTGCCCACCTCTCACTTTCCCTGGAGGGCTCCCACCCCACTGCCCACCTCTCACTTTCCCTGGAGGGCTCCCACCCCACTGCCCACCTCTCACTTTCCCTGGAGGGCTCCCACCCCACTGCCCACCTCTCACTTTCCCTGGAGGGCTCCCACCCCACTGCCCACCTCTCACTTTCCCTGGAGGGCTCCCACCCCACTGCCCACCTCTCACTTTCCCTGGAGGGCTCCCACCCCACTGCCCACCTCTCTCTGGTTTTCCAGGCCAGACAGATCATTCTATTGCATGTCTTCCCCATCTCAATCACATTTTCCTGCTAACTCACTCCTGGAGCAGCCCATCCTTGGTCTGCACAGCTCTGGCCCAGGCTGAGAACCCCATGGAGGTTCAGAGAAGGGACCCCTACCTATGCTCCCCCTCAGCTCCCACTGTGCCACTGCTTGATTTTTGAGTCAAGTCACGAGGCAGGGCGGATGCTGCTGGAAATAAATCATCAACCACCCCAGCAATAAAGACAATCAGGAGGCCTCAGCTTGGACTTTGCAAGCACAGGACCAGCAGCCAAGCCACCACTGCCCCATCGTTGGCAGGGTGATGAAGCAGGTCCTGTGCCAAGCCTGGACACACTGCAGGTTGTCACTGAGGAAATGGTGACATGGTCATACCAGGAAAGGAAAGACAGCTGTGGATGCAGCCTGTGAGGCCAGCTGCACAGCCCAGTACCAACAGGAAGAAGTGATGAAAGGGCTGTGGCAGTCCCTCAGATGCCCACCCAAGCCAAGGGTAAAAGGGGAAAGCAAATCTGTGCCATGTCTCTCTCCCATCAGGTGCCAGAGCGGTTCTCCTGTAAAGACTGAGCAACGTGGGCATGACAACAGAGCCAGCAGCACCTCCCCAGCTCTCATGAACCCACACACCACTGCCTGGACACCCTGCTCCTGGATCTTGGTCAAGGTCTTGTAATGACAGGAGGAAGAGGAATGGGTTTAAAGTGGCAGAGGGGAGATTGAAACTGGATGTTAGGAAATGGTTCTTGACAGTGAGGGTGGTGAGAGACTGGCACAGTGTGAGGGTGGTGAGACACTGGCACAGGGTGAGGGTGGTGAGACACTGGCAGAGGTTGCCCAGGGAGGTTGTGGAGCACAGAAGCACAGAATGTGATCAAAGATCACATTCTGTGCTTCTGTGCTCCACAACCTCCCTGGAGGTGTTCAGGACCAGGTTGGATGAGGCCTTGAGAGACCTGTTCTAGTGGGCTGTGTCCTTGCCTAGGGGTTGGAACTGGCTGATCCTTGAGGTCCCTTCCAACCTAAACCATTCTGTGATCTTGAGCAATAAAAAGCATCTCTGCTCTTGCAGAGAGGCTCTAACCCTCGTTCTGCACCAGGCAGCAGCATCAGGCTGCTGCATCCACACCAGGGTCCCTCTGGTCCCTGCGTGGCTGACAGCAGAGGCATGTTCTCCCTTTCTTCTCAGGGAGGATTAGACACACTTCTTTTCTCTCATTGCTTTTCAAAAGAGAAGCTTTTTATCACTGCTGATCCCTTGGGGGAAAATCTCTCTCTCTTTCTCATGCTTTTATAGCGTGGACAGGAAAGAAAGGAACTTTTTCCTCCATCTCAATCTCTCCGCTGACAAGGCGCAGTGAGCCTGATGGATGCTACACCTTTCCCTACCCCCTTATTGGGAGGTCCCTCCACCACCTTCCTAGTGTCACAGGCTGCCATCACCCAGAGCTGAACCCTGCAGAACATGCAGCAAAACAAAACAAAACAAAACAAAAGCACAAACCAAAGCCCTGGCTGAGCTCTTTCAAAAGCCAGGTCACCCCTTGCGAAATCCCAGCTCATAAAAACCCCAGCAAGAACAAAAGCTGCAAACCCAGCTGAAGGCAGCTACAGGTGCTCTGCCCTTGCCTACCTCCTCCCCACTCTCTGAAGGCTGCAATTAAATTTTCCAGTCTATCTTAACTAGATTTATTATTTATTTATACTCCCCCCCCTCCCCAAGCCATTTCTCTTTCTCTCGCTCGCTCTCTCTCTCTCTTCCTGCCTGCTGCAGAAGAGATCAAGGCAAAGAGAGGAAACCAAAGCTTGGAGTCGGCCAAGCTACAGCCAGGCAGAGCTGTTTTAACAGCCCAGAGGCAGGCAGAGAAGAGCTGAGAACCTGCCTAAGTTCACAGACACACAGAATGGGTTGAGGTGGAACTTGACCAGATTGCTCAAGGTCTCAGCCAACCTGGCCTTGAACACCTCCAGGGAGGGGCCATCTGTGACCTCCCTGGGCAATCTGTGCCAGTGTCTCCCTACCCTTGCTGGAAGCCTGTAGAGGATCAGCTTTAAACCAAATCAAGTGCAGTCAGTGACCCCTCAAAGTGCTGGCCAAAACTCCAACTACCCCAAGGTGAACTCATTTTGTTCTCCCCCAGCCCTCTCCACCACCAAACTGAGGGCTGAGGTTTATCAAAGGGGGCAGACCAGGTGGGTTTTTAATCATCAAATCATAGATCCCAAAACTCTTTCTGTTGGAAGAGACCTCTAAGATCACTGAGTCCACCCACCCACCACAACCACTAAGCCATGTCCCAGAGTGCCACATCCACACATTTCTGCAACACCTCCAGGGACAGAAGAGCTGGAACTAGATGATCTTTAAGGTCCTTTCCAACTCAAGCCATTTCCCTGACTCTATTTATGCTTTTTTTCTTTCCCCTCTGTGTTTTAGAGCATCCCTTGAAAACCAGGCAGGAAGTCATCCAAAAGAAGTTTGCTCAGATATCCAGAAGAAGTTTGCTCCAAAAGAAGTTTGCCCTGGCCAGTTTGATCTAGGGTAGGGTGTCCCTGCCCGTGGTAGGGAGGGTTGGAATGAGATGATCCTTGTGGTCCCTTTCCAACCCTGATCGATCAGTTTGAAGGAGTGAAATCAAAACAGAANCGGGGAGAGGAGGGGGAAGAAAGAACAAAACCCTCCTGAATCCCAATAAATCACACATCCACACAGAAAAATTGGAGAAATCTGGGCATGCCTCCAAAAGGCCACTAAATGGATGATAAACAAACCAACCCCAGTGCTGCCTGCTCATAAAGGCTTCCACGCCGGGAATTGCTCCGCTGGGAATCACTGCCACTGAGGACACAGCTGGTGGCACACAGGGAGCTTTTCCCTCTTTCCCTCTTCCCAGCAAAGCCTCCAAAGATGCCCATGATGCCATCCCCACGCTGAGGTGGGCTCCACAGGCACAAGTCTTCCTCTGAGCCTCTCCCCATCCCAAGCTGAGCACCGTCCCCTGGGGTGCTCCCACGTCCCCGTCCTCGCTGCGCAGCCATCGATCGCCCTGCGATGCAGAGTTTGGGTTGGTTGGAGTCATGGCAAAGACCCAAGCTTCTCCCATGCAGGCATCAAACCTGCCCTAAGCCAGCAGCAGGGGCTCCCAGACCCACCCAGAGCAAACAAGACTCACAACTCGTAGGGTGGAAGAGAAAGGGAAAAAAAGAAGCCAGCAGCAAAACGAAAGCAAGGGAAGGGGCAAGGATGAAAATGCTGAAGTAACCCCCCCTGGGGCACCCAGGTGCTTGAAGCAAGAGGCAAAGCCAGCATATGGAAGAGCCAAAGAGCAGCCAAGTCTCCTTTCAACCCTCAGCTGCAGCTCCCCATTGATATGGATGCTGTAGAGCGATGCCCACCCCCTGCCCACCACACAGGGTTCAACTTTTCAGGCCACGCAGCAGGAGGGAGGGCGAAGAGAGGCTGGCAGGGGACACATGCTGGGCCCCAAGGAGAACACTTTGGTGACCTTGCTGCAGGTATTCTAGGGGGGTTGCTCATAATGCCTGGCACAGCTGGGTTGATGGCTGAGGGGATGACACAAAGCCAGAGGATGGGTGAACTTGTGCAGTGTTGACCCCAGCACCGTTCAGCACGATTCCCATCGCCCCCACTGCAGGGACCTGACCCTGGGTGGGCAGCTCACCCTCTGCCCGATCCTCTCTTTGCTTTCCAGTGGAGGTTGCTAGGAAAGAGTTAAAAGTTTCTAAGCTGGGCTCTCCTGAGGACTCCAGTTAAAAGTCCACCGGGCATTTTCCCATCGTGGACTTTAGCCCCAGAGCTCAACGGTGATAACGCACCAGGAGGTGCCAGCTTGGCACCACGGGGCCTGCCACTGGCTGCTCCGCCACCACCTCAGCAGGATGGGGTGTCAGCCAGGTGGGCAACCCCTGTAAAACACACTAGGGGCCCACAGAGGACAGAGAACTGCAGACCAGCCTTGCAGCAGCCTTTTGAATGAGGCATCTGCAGGGTGGGGAGCAGGGGGCACACTGCAGGATGCCAGGCAGGAGATGACTCACCTCCTACAGCCACGATTTGGCTGCCCCAAGGAGCCCCTTTCAACCACCTCCACACCAGCCAGCCATGCACAGAGGGACAAAGCCTAGAGAATCCTCTCCCAGGGAGATGGACACTGGGCTGCTCTCCCAGCTGGGAAAAGCCAGGCCAGGTTTCTCCTCTCCAAGGTTGTCTGCAAAGCTTCTTTCATCAGGACCACACATACCATTTTTTTAAAGTTGGGTGATGTAACCCAGCAGTAGTTATGATGCTGCAAACATTCCCAAAGCTCCATCTCTTCCAGCTCCCAAGCACACTGTGTACTCCATAAAACAACTGCCATGATGAATAGCTCCTCAGAACATTCTTCTTCTGCAGCTACTGATAGGGCCAACAATTGGGATGGAAAAGTCCTTCTAAATCCTCCTTCAAGGTCCATTCAGGATCTGCCCTCTTCACAGAGTAAAGCTGGGAAGGTCTCAGTCCTGTCCCAAGCCATCCCACCACGTGGTGATGGGAACAAGCAGATCCCTCTCCCTCAGGCCAGCCACTTCATCATCATCATCTTCATCCTAAAGTCAGCAAATCACCCACAGGGCCATCCCAGCACTCAGCTAACCTGCTGTGATCTTGAACCTGCTGGATGATCCCATGGGGTCCACAGCAGCCCTTGCAAAGAGAGGTTCTTCTGCTGAAGGGTTACCATGACCAAGCAGCACTGGAAGGTTCAGATCCTCTGCTGTGGAAACACAGCTGCAGATTGAATCACTCCTTTGCAAGTCCTCATGTGCCCAGGATTTCCACACTGACAATTACAGGGGCAGGACAAAGCCCTGGCTTGGTTGATTGGGTGGTTGTTTTTTTGGGGGAGAGTCACTCTCACTGTGTCAATTTGTCAAGGTGCATCCCATCCACGCTGGCTTTGCCCTCCCTTCCCATCCAGAGCAAGATTTCACCCCCAGCCAAGCTCTCTGGGTGCTCCCAAAGACCCACAACTGAGCCACCAGGACCTACCAAGGAAGAGCTCATGGAACTGGTGGCAAAGAGGAACCTGGGCCCAGCCCTCAACTGCAGCCTGAGGGACCTCTGAGCACCCAGCTGTGTGAAGAGAACCTGCAGGACCAGCAGCTCCCACCCCATGGACACCTCCATCTACAACCAGCCCCATGCCAGCACAGAGGGACCCCAATCCACATCCTTACCCAGCACAGGCACTCTGCCACCCCAACATACTTTTTCCTCCCTCTAAAGAGCTGGTTTGGGGTCCCCACATTTTGGGCAGGGACTGGGAGCATCTCTCTGCTCTTGAAGAGGAGCCAGGATGAGCTCCACCCTCCATGCCACAGCCACCCAGGCTATGTCCTGGGGTTCATCTCCTGTATGCCCAAGTAGAGATTTGGGTTCTCTCAACACCAGCTGCTGCTGAGCCACACCAGAGTGTGACCCCAGGCTAAGCTGCACCTCATGACAGCCAGGACAGTGTCCAGGGCCAAATGCCCCTTCTCCAGCAAGCAGACCTGGGGGGGATGCTCAGCTCAGCCCGAGTGGAACCTCCTCACCTGCAGAGGTGAGTGGCTCTGGATGGGCACCACGCTGCCACCTGCGACCCAGGCCTTGCTGCAAGAACTCCCTGCCCTGCCACATTTCCTGCACACACCTGAAGCCATGAAACCTCCTTGGAGAAGCCAGGTGTGGGGTTTTGTGCCCACCCAGCCTCTGCTGCCACAGCATAACACCCAACCTAGCACAGTGCCACCCCTTGGCAACAGCAGCAGGGGCAGAGGAACAACCAAGAGGAGAAAAACCAAGCGCCTGAGCTGAACAAAGCCAGTGGTGACCGACGGCTTCTGATTGCCACAGCCTAAACCTGCCCCACAGGTGAGGCAGGAAGAGGGAGAGTCCTGCCATGAGGGAGCTGCTGGCTTCACCCCACCCCCGAGAAGGATGAAACCCTGAGGCAGAGCTGCAGCAGAGCTCCAAAGCAAAGCCCTGGCGCTGCAGGGCATGGCAGCACCACTACCAACACACAACTCCGAAGCCAGGCAAAACCCCTGAGGAGCTAAATCCATACCTCTCAACCCTGTAAGGAGCAGAGGAACCTGCTGGCAGGGTGTAGTTTGGGGCACTGCCACGGTAGGGAGGGTATCTCAGTGGCAAGTCCCTGCATGGCAGCTGCCTTCCCCTGCAGCAGGTCAGCCAAGCCTCCACAACACATGTGGGACTCACAGTATCACCAAGGTTGGAAGAGACCTCACAGATCATCAAGTCCAAGCTGTTACCACAGAGCTCAAGGCTAGACCATGGCACCAAGTGCCACGTCCAATCCTGCCTTGAACAGCTCCAGGGACGGCGACTCCACCACCTCCCTGGGCAGCCCATTCCAGTAGCCAATGACTCTCTCAGTGAAGAACTTTCTCCTCACCTCTCCAGACTCCTGCTCCCAGCAAGCCCCAGCTCTGGAGCCCTCTTTAGATAAAGTCTCAGATATTTGCAAACAATTGGTATCAGCCAGCCTGGGGCCAGGCTATCTGGGGCAGGGATCACTAAGCCTTCCTCAGTGTTTAAACAGGAGGCTGAAGCTCATTGCCCCAGGAATCTTAACTCTACCCAAAGCCATCTCTGATGTCCAGTCCCTGATGAGAAGCACAGGTTGGATGGCCAGCACAGCTCACCTGCAGAGAACCAGCCCAGGGAGGATGGCAGTGGAGAGGAACTGGGGTTTAGGGATGGGTTTCAGGGCTGCCCCCCAGCAGCACAGCTTCCAGCATCCTGCCCTCATCAAGTTCTTCTGCTCCCTGCCAGGCTGTGGTCCTCTCCTGGGGCTACCTGGGCATCCTCACCCTCAGAGAGAGAGCACACTGCAAGTGCAAAGCAGGAGCTGGCACAGCTCACTCACAATATGTCCACCCAGCAGGTCACAATTTGCTTAGGGGTGCAGAAAGTTTTGGCTTTAGCAGGTTTGCCCTGACAGGAAGGGAGCCTGGGTGGCCTGTGTAGGTACAGGAAACCCCTTTTCTATCAAACACATCACACTGCTTCCTCTGGATTTCTTTAACCTTTCACTCTCAGCCTGATTTATGCCTTCACACTGATTTCTGCAGCCGTGCACTTCCCTGCGCTCCGCTCCCGGTGCTGTGGCTTCACACCAGCAAGAACTGGATGCTGGCAGAGCCTCAGCATCCCTCTGCCCAGAGCTGGAGCAATCTCTGCAGGGAAGCCTCCTCCTTTGCCTCTCGCAGAGGTTTCTGCAGGCAGGGGGCAAGGATGGGCTCACAGTGCTGGGCTCGGTGCCGTGCTGTGCTCCAGGGCTGTGCAGCCAACACACAGCTCCCAGCCACCCGTGGGAGCCACACTGCTCTGCGTGTGATGGGGAGGCAGTGGGAAAGCACTGGAGCAGCTAATCTGAGACCCCAGAGACATATCCCACTAAAGGAAAAATCAGAGGTGGAGGTTTGGCTGCAAAGGTGGCGAGCCCCAGGCTCAGCAACACAGGCTCACAGGACGTCAGGGGTTGGAAGGGACCCAAAGAGATCATCCAATCCAACCTCCCTGCAAGAGCAGGACCATACAATCTAGCTCAGGTCACAGAGGAGCACATCCAGACAGGCCTTGACAGGCTCCAGTGAAGGAGACTCCACAACCTTGTTCAGGGAAAGCCTGGATGAGGCACTTAGTGCTATGGTCTAGTTGACTGGATAGGGCTGGGTGCTAGGTTGGACTGGATGAGCTTGGAGGTCTCTTCCAACCTGCTTGATTCTATTCTATTCTATTCTAAATCCTCTCTCAGGGGGTTAGATAGATTTAATTTTCCTTGCAGAGGGGCAAAGGATCCACAACCAGCTCAGATCTGAGCCTTCTGAATGGGGGGGAGCAGCAGACTGAGGATGCTGGGGGAGCCCAAATGCTGCCACCCATTCCCCATCCCTGGCATGAGCCAGGCCAGCTGGGATGCAACAGGCAGCATTCCATGGAGAAGGGGCATCCCCAGCACTTGGAGTGGTGCCCAGCAACGTCTTCAGAGGCAGGAGGGCATGAGGATGGTGGGGACAAGACTCCTGAGGATGCCAGCACAAGAGAAGCAAAACATCAGACTGTGCTGGGAAACATCTGAGCTTCCCAGGAGTGGATGGAGGATGTGTCTCTGCTGAGGCCAAAGGTTCTGGGGACACACTGGAGCAGGGACAGTGACACAGAGCCCAGGATAAGCATCCAGGAGGGAGTTTGGGCAGGAATCAAAGTTAAGATCTATTCTCTAGGCCTCAAATTTGGGGCATTTTTAACCTGTGCAGCTGGATAAATATGGAGAGTGGGAGCAGGTGGCCTTGGAGCCACCAGCAGGGAGGATGGATGATGGGACACGAGGCAGCACCAAGCCAGGTTCTCCATCCCTGCTCTCACGTCCTACAGCTCCACGCAATGGTGTTACCCTTACAGCTGCCCCATCCAGGAAGAGAACAAACAACACAAAAAGAAAACTCCAAAAGTAAGAGCAAGGCAAGAAAGTGACTCTTTGTCCAACTTGCACGAGCCATGGCAAGTCACCCCCCACCTAAAGCCACCCACTCACAGCCAGGCAACGAAACGGCAAAGGTTACCAGTTCGGTATCTGCCCGAGCACAAAAACAGGCAAAAGAAGGATGGAAAGAATGGCAGCAAGGGAGAGGGGTTATGATGAGGCACAACCACCCCTAAATATGGGAGAGGGGGTGGGGTGGGGTTCACAGAAGGCTGCCCCACACCTCCCTTCCAGGAGCTGGTGGGGCACATGAAGGCAAAGTCTGTCGCCAAAGTTGTCCTGCCTGCTCCCGGCGAGGGGAGCGAGATGTCATCGTTTTCATGCATCTGCCTCCCCCAATTTTATTTAGTTGCTTTCTGCACCATTTCATGCTCATTCTGCTGCTGAGCTAGACAATTGCTTTATAACTCTAGGGTGCAATTTCCCTGTCTGTGAGCCACACGAGCACGCACGCACGCAGGGGCTGCACTGCGCCGGAGCAAAGGGAGCTGTGCCTCCCCTCCCTCCCTTTCCTACCCAAGCCCTGATGCTTGGGAGCTTGGCTTGAAATGGGTTTTGTTAATAAACACTCCTAAAAATAATACAAAAGGAGAGAGAAAATTAAATTAAGATGCTAAGTCATCATCCTTAAGGTAGTTTCATTCACAAGGAGTGCGTGGCTTGGTGGGGGAGAGCAGACCCAGAAGGTAGCAGCTCCCCATTAAGGAGGAGGAGAAGGAGGAGGATGAACTGGAGGGCAATTTGCTCTCTTATGCTAAGTGAACCTGGAGAGATGGAGCCTGGCAGGCTGGAGGGCAGAAGTGCTGGGAATCACTGCTGGATTTGGATACCCAGTTGCAAAGCACACTCAAACAAGTGCAATTTGTGGGGGGCAGGGGAAGGAGGGTTGACCATGCAGGTGCAAAGCTCTGAGCCAGCCCTTTGCAACTTGATGAAGTTGCCTGGACCCTCACAGGGACCTCTGCTTTCATCCCACAACCCTGTCCCACTGCTAAGCCTCCCTGCCCAGGGCTGCAGCATGAGTCAAGGCAGCTGTAGGGTGTGAGAGGGTCTCCAGAAGCAGCCCCAACACAGCATGGACAAGCATCTCCAGCACAACCTGCTGCTGATAGGTTGTTATCTGCTGCTGGCCAGGACCTGCTCGCTGGTGTTAGAGGCCACAGCTCCTTGTATGAGGCACAACCCACAGCTTCCCAGGCCTGATAAAAGTCCCACAGCTACCAAAAATGGGGCAGGGAACTTAGTGGGGGCAGTCCAGCAGGGTCTGGTGAGGGTGATGGGTGGGGAAAGGGGGAAAAAAAAAGAGGGAAGAGGGAGGCCTCTCTTTCTTTATTCCCCAGCAGTCCCAACCCACACATGGGTAGAATAGAATGGGAGAGGTTGGAAGGGACCTTCACAGGGCATCAAGTCCAACCTTCCTGCCAAAGCATGGCCAGGTCACACAGGAATGCATTCAGGTGGGTTTTGAAAGGCACCAGAGAAGGAGACTCCACAACCTCCCTGGGCAGCCTGCTCCAGGGCTCTGCCATCCTCACAGTGAAAATGGTTGGGTTTTTTTCTCATGTTGAGGTGGAATTTCCTCAGGGAGAGGCTGCTGCTCCCCAGGGCACAGGGCTGGGAAGCCACAGCGCTGGCAAGCTGCTCACACCCATCCCACACCACCCTGGGAGCAGCCAAAACAACCTCCCCAGCTCAATGCGATGCCCCCAGGTCTGCTCCTGCCTCGCTCTGACCCCGCTCTGCTCTACGCCCCGTGGTGCCTCTGCCATCTCTCACCATCTACCCCACTCAGAGCCAGCCTCCTCCGTGCCAAACCCGTGCCAAGCCTCCAGCTGGATCTGGGCTGGAAGCTCACCCCTTCTCTCCCAAGCTTCTCATTCCCTTCTTGCTTCACCCCTGCCACCCATTGCCTCATTTCAACTCCGTAATGGGCACGTAGGAGATGCGCTGCCCACAACCAAATTGTCTCGCTGCAGCCCACAGAGTTCACAGCGAACAAGACAAAAACACAACAAAACCAAACCAAAACCAACACAACTCCACTCCCCCAAAACAACAAAAAAAAAAAAACCCAACAACTTTTCAGCACTTACTTGTCAGCCAAAAATGGCAAAACAATAATCAGATGTTGCTGCCTTCATGCCCTGCACAGCCAGCTCGAACTAGACAGGGCATCCTTCATCCCTCCCTAATCCATTCCTGGCAGCCCCAGCACAAAGGATTTGTTCCATGAGCTAAGAGGGCTGTAAAGCTTGGGGGGTTCCAGGGTTGCTCCCAACCTCCCCCCACCCCCCTCAATCCCTTCTTTTTTTTCTCCTTTTTTTTTTTCTTTTAAAGTCTGTAAACACTGCAAAAAAGCCAAAACTCCACCAAAAAGGAGCCCATGAAAAGTAACAAGCAGCTGGGATCCCATTACCATTTTATTGCCCCCCACACACCACTACTGCACCTTTTATCTCGCTGCTCTGCAGCGAGCTCACAGCTGAAGCAATTCAAAGGAAAAGGCTCAGACAAGACCCAAACCTCAACACATCAACAACCTCTTACTGAAGGGCCCAGCAAAACTATGAGATTAACTCCCCCCTGCTCCAAAAAAGAAATAAAGGAACTCAAAGCAGATCTATTTGGCTTTGAAAGAAGGAACAATGCCCATGGGGGAGAGGAATCATGGAATTGTTTGGGTTGGAAAAGCTCTCCAAGATCGTAGAGACCAACATTCAACCCAACCCCACCATGGCCACTAAACCATGGCCCCAAGTTTCTTGAACACATCCAAGGATGGCAACTCCATCCCCAGACAGCCTGTTCCAAATCCCCTTCCACTCTTGCAGCAAATTAATTGTTCCTCATCTCCCACCTAACCCTCCCCTGGCACAACTTCAGGTCATTTCCTCTCCTTCTATCACCTGAGAACAGGGAGAAGAGACCAACTCCCACCTCACCACAACCTCCACTAGAGCAAAGAAGAGACCTAAGCCCTGCTCCTCCTGGTGCTTAATAAATTGAGGGTGTTTAGGTCTGGCAGCTCCTACTCTCCACACAGCCCCCAGTGCTTTGCTCCCAGGTCAAAAAGCAGTTTGGGGTTCTTTTATTGGCTGCCAGAAGCTGAGACCCTCAGACCCCCTACTTAAAGATGTCTCTCTTTGCTCCAGGGAGGTTGGAGGAGGAGACCTTTGAAGGTCCCTTACAACCCAGTGCAAAGGTGACCTTTGAAGGTCCCTTACAACCCAATGCATTCAGTGATTTTTAAGCCCACGAGATGCATACAGAGCTCAGATCCCAGACGGATCTGCTCCACGGGGCTGGAAGCTGCCATCCCAGCTGAGGTTTCACAACCAACCCCACGCCCTGGCTCCGGGCCTCGTTCCCAGTTCAGACTCACCCTCCTGCCTCAGTTTCCCACCCCATATCTGTCCCATCAGGGCAGACTCTGAGTTTCCGAGGCAAGATCCCATCCCCTCCTGATGGGCAGAGCCAGGAGCCGGCACCACCGGGAATTAACAGCCCTAAGGTGCAACCTTGAAACTTTTGATCGTGGATCATAATATAAGATATAAAAAAAAAAACCCCAAAACCAACAAACCCAAACAGCAAACCAAAGCATCTGAAGCTTCAGAAGGGAGTCTGTTTGAACAGGATTAGTTTTTAACTCCACACCAAACAACATTTCCAAAGGAAAGGGAGCAGCGTTCGGGCTTCGTTCGAACCTTCTCTTCCCACGGAACCGCTCCCTGGTTTGATCTCCAAGCAGCACCCTCCGGATTGAAATTCTCCCTCTTCACCCCAATCAAAACCAACCTTAGGTTGTTCCCCTTGACTTTTGCTCAGGCTTTCACTCAGCAAAACCTGGTCAGAAAAGCAAAGAAAAAAGCCAACTTCTCCCAGCCAGTTTCCAGCTCAACAATGGGAACAGTTTTTTTTTTTCCCAAGCTAAATGACTTCTGCCTGAAAAAAATCCTCTAGCACTCAGAGCTGGTTGGTGTTGAGTTGAAGTTGGAGTGAGGGGGGAGGAAGAGAAATTCTTCTGCAGGGTTTCTTTTTTAATAATAATTTATTAATATTTTTTTTTAAACTATAAACCCTAAAAATCCCTATTTGCAATATCATTTCATCTGCCTTGATGTTGGAGCAGCCTTTGGAGAGAGACACAACCGCTCCTCCCTCCTCCTCTGTCCTCCAGGCACACGCTTCCCCCTTTGAGGAGGAGGAGGAGGAGGAGGAGGAGAAGGGAGAAATAACATAAAAGACAAGCAAAGAGGAAAATGTCAGAAAGCTGCTTTTTGTGTGTGTGTCAAACGTTCAAAGTTATTCCAGAGTCTAGTCTTTAAATGTAATAAAATACAGCAACTCCTGACAAAACCAATTAAAATAAACCCACCCAGCCTGCCTCCCCTATTGCTTCGCAGCTCTGCTGACTTTTGAGGGCCCACCTGGGCCTTTTAAGAAGCAATTACCAAGCTGCTGGGTCGCATCCTGCCCCAGCAACCTGCTGAGCATCCATCTCTTTGCTCTGTGCCTCGAAGGGAGGAGAGACCCAGTTCCCTCCCAGCCAAGGGAGGGGATGCTGGGGAGCTGTGCTGCGGAACGGAGCCAGAGAAGAGGATTAATTAGAGCCCAATTAGGTTATTGAGCTCCCAAGGAAGGTCCCTGTAATACCCCATTGATTTGAGGTGCCCTCAGCTTTGGTTTCCACCTGCAGCTCAGCTTGGTGGAGAAAAGCCCAGCTTGGGCGACAGGAATCTCCTCAGCATCCGCAACCCAGCTGGAGTACAGATCTCCCTCAGCATCCCTGCTCTAGCACTCTGGGTGAAGCCCCTCGCCAAGGGACACCACCTCTTGTAGTGTCACCACCTCCTGCAGCAGGGTCCTGAGATTGCTTATAGCAAAGGAATGATTTGGGTCATTTCAGGCAGGGATATTTACAGCAAAGGAATGGTTTGGTGATTCCAAGCAGGGATATTTACAGCAAAGGAATGATTTTGGTGATTTCAGGCAGGGATATTTACAGCAAAGGAATGATTTGGTGATTTCAGGCATGGATATTTACAGCAAAGGAATGATTTGGGTGATTCCAAGCAGGGATATTTACAGCAAAGGAATGATTTGGGTGATTTCAGACAGGGATATTTACAAGAAAGGAAAGATTTTGGTGAAGGGTCCTGAGATTGCTTATAGCAAAGGAATGATTTGGGTGATTCCAGGCAGGGATATTTACAGCAAAGGAATGGTTTGGTGATTCCAAGCAGGGATATTTACAGCAAAGGAATGATTTGGGTGATTTCAGACAGGGATATTTACAGCAAAGGAATGATTTGGGTGATTCCAAGCAGGGATATTTACAGCAAAGGAATGATTTGGTGATTTCAGGCAGCCAAAAGCCTTGGGGAAATACTCTGCTCCCACATACCCCCCCCCCCCAATAAGAGAAAAACCCACACACTGAGATGCTCACAAGAACCAGCACCCCACACAAGAACCCCAACCAAAATACATCCCAAACCCATGCCCCTTGTCCCATAGCAACCACAACTCCACTGCTGGGTTGCTTTTATTACCCACCCTGCCTAAAAGAAGTCCCAAACGGAATCCAAACTACAGCCAGGGTGGCAGAGCCCTGCCATATGGGAATCCATCCTTGCTCCCTAAAAACAATCCTACAACACCACCACCACCACCAAGAAAAAAAAACAACCCTGTTTTTAAACCCATTTCTTAATAACTATGTATTTTTCTCCTTCAAGATGTGGGTGGGATGAAGCCAGGGAGGATTTTCCAGTGAAATGTTTTGATTCTCCTTCTTGCCTCTTCTTTTTTTTTTGGTCTTCCTCTTTTTTTTAAATTATTATTTATTTGAGTTTCCCCCCCCCAAAAAAAAAAAAAACAGGAGCAAAATGCCAATGATAATATTTGCAAGGAATAACTCAAATTCTGTGGCTTGCTCTCCTTTCAATAAATAAGATCCCCTCCACACATGAAACACAAAGGTCGTCTCCGACGCAGCAGGGCGATGTGGGGTAAAGTCAGGGACCCTCAGAGGATTCATTTAACTGTCACAGATCAGATTCTAGTGGGGGGGGAAAAAAAAGGAAAGAAAGAAAAAAAAGGAGGGGAAAAAAATTCCTTCCCAGCTTGTTCAGCACATGTTGACTGGGAGAGGTCGAGCCCTACTCTATGCTTCAGCAAGACAGACTGGGACATAACAAGACTTCGTCTCTTGCTCCTAGGAAGCCACTCTCAAGCAGCCCCCGTGGAGCCAGCCAGCATCTTCCAGATGGATCCATCTCCTCCAGATGGAATCCAGAGGATTCCTCCTCTCTCCCAGGGATGCTCAGGCAAGCCGTGCTACTCGGTGGCATTCAGGATTTTGCCTCCCTATGGATTTTTTAGCTCCTGAAGCTAAAAGAAGCACGAGCGAGGATGACGCTGAGGTTCCGACCCCAAGGTGGGCTCCCACCCACCTGCCTTGGGTTTTTGCACAGCATCCAGGCTCATCCCAAACCTTCTCCTTAATGGCAAGGCTGAGGGATGAAGGATGAAGACATAGAATCAACCAGGTTGGAGGAGACCTGCAAGCTCATCCAGTCCAACCTAGCACCCAGCCTTGTCCAAACAACTAGACCACGGCACTAAGTGCCTCATCCAGTGCCTCTCATCTCAGGGATGCTCACACTCCTACCCTCTCTTCTACCCAAAGCTGCCCCCCACACTCCAGGTTGTTCCCACCTTAGCTGGTCTCAGGGGAGGGTTGTTTTGATGCTTTCCTTGGACTCCCTCCTGCTCCAGCCCCAGCAGGGCCATGCAGGGCCAGTTCTCACCCCACATCCTGAGCAGCTGCAGCCGGCCCTGGCACAGCTTTGAGAGTGGGAAGCACTCACAGAGGTTGCAACCTGGTGAACTGACTTCCAGGAGGGAAGCATCAGCCTCAGACACCCATTAACTGTTTCCTCCCTCCACGAAGCTGAGCCTCGAGGTGGGGGGTTCCCAGAGCTGACCATCCCCCTTTTGCTCCCCAGGAGCTGCCACCTTCATGGGGACAGAGCAAAGAAGAACACAAAGCAATGAAAGGATTGCAGTGGGCAGAGCCTTGGGAACAAGCAGCTACCCAAAGAGCTAAGCTCTTGGTTTGCACATCAGTCAGGCTGGCCTCATGTAAAGCATGACCTCAGCACCTGCATCCCACCAGGACGGAGATGTGGAGCCCCCCCACCCCCAGCCTCACAAGCACTTTGCTTAATGGCTTTTCCTCAGTTTTCCTCCTCTTGGGGATTTGGCACAGCAAAACTCCCTTCCCAGAAGAATGAAAGTAAGGCAGCCCTGACCATCCACAACCTAGTACCAGGAGACCTGTTGTGACTACGGAATCAGAGTCACAGAATTAACCAGGTTGGAAAAGACCCTTGAGATCATCGAGCCCAACCTAGCACCTAACACCTTCTAATTAACCACTCCAGGGCACTAAGTGCCTCATCCAGCCTCCTTTTAAACACCTCCAGGGACGGCGACTCCACCACCTCCCTGGGCAGTCCATTCCCCAGGTGGCCTCTAAGACAGCATCTGCTGGACCCCAAGCTGCTGACGACCCTCAGCCCAGCCCGCGGTGCTACCCACACCATGCAGGAAGGCTGCAGGGGACAGTGCCCACAGACACCCGCCCCAACCAGGCTGGGGATTGGTCCCTCCGGGCAGCAGCATCCTGCCCGGGAGATGCCTGGGAATGTGGCTGTCTTCATGGGCAGCCTCTGCCTGGCATCTGCCAGCAGCTCCCGAGGGGAGCAGGAAAATGAGATACTACTATTAAAAGTGCCCAGCGTTGGCCACGCTTCCACCCATGACATCAGCAGGGTTATCCGAGTCTAACCATGGGCAGGACACGGCCAGGAGGCTCCACCAGGTTATCCTTTTTAGGCCAAACTGTGCTGAGGTTTCGATGGGGCCACTCAGTAACGAAGCCTGATTTTGGCCCCCAGTTACTGCTGTTCTCCAGCCCAGGCCCATACCGGTGTGCAGGCAAACAAACTCCACAAGCTTGGGCTGTATTTTTTTTCCTCCAACCCCCCCCGCCCCCACCACCACTTCCCGGCCTCGTCTCGCAAATGCCAGCTCCCAACCATGACATGGGATGGGGCTGGCAGCACACTCTGACACGCTGCCAAGTGGGGACATGGGAGGCCCCATGGCTCCACCAGCTCCGCTCTGGTTTCACTGGGAAGGTCTCTGCTGGTGCTCCTGCAAACTGCTCACACACTCCCAGGCTCGACCTGCCTCCTGCGTGCTCAGAGCAGGACCAAGACCTCCTCCTCCAAAACCAGCAGCACTCTCTTACCTTGCAGCCAAAGCCAATCCTTCCCCCCGCAAGCAATCAGTGACTTTATCAGTGGATATATAAAGTTCAGGAGTCGCTCCTGCAGCAGCACCACAGGCAGCAGACACAAACCCAGACCACACATCCCAAGCAGCTCCCAAAAGAGGCTGAATTTTCTCCTACGCCAGCAAGGCAAAGTTGAAATCCCCAACCCTGGGGTCCTGCCTTGCTCCTTCTCCGGCCGCCGGCAGCGTGCTGCATGGCATGGAGTAAAAGGTGCCCACTCCTCCCGTGCATGCACAGATGCATGGCACAGAGAAAAGGTGCCCGCTCCTCCCATGCATGCACAGATGCATGGCACAGAGAAAAGGTGCCCACTCCTCCCGTGCATGCACAGATGCATGGCACAGAGAAAAGGTGCCCACTCCTCCCACACATGCACAGATGCATGGCACACACTGAGAAAGGAGCAGGTAAATCAGTTGGGTTTCACTTGCACCACCATGAAAAACCCTTATCTGAGCCAGCAGCGAGGCGACAGCCGCTCCCCCCCAACCCCCTTCCATCCCCATCATAGCCACCACCAGTGATAACAGGAGGTAGCAGTGAGCACCTACAGCACAACAGGAGAGTTCAGGGCTGAAAGCAAACACAAGGATATACAAAAGGGCCCGATCCTGCCTGTTTCAAGCCAGCCTGGGACTGCCTTCTCCTACAAGGGCACCAAAGCAAACACAACTCTCACAACAGCCACCCCTGAGATGAACCCACTGTTAGGTGGCAGGAGATCAGCACTTTCTGCTCCAGTGAGAGGGGTTTGGGTCCCCAACACCTGCATGGGATCCACCCAAAAGGAGTTGGTTTGGCTGTGGAGTAGGACTTTCTCCTGGGGCGGGGGGACACACACTGCAGCTCAAATGCTTTTAGCCCAAGAAACAACTCTGGGTAAGTTGAGCCCTCAGCATTCTTCACCTCGCAGCCCAATCAAGGTGGGACGCTGCAAAACCAGGGCGGGGGTAGATGCCAACCGAAGATCTATCATCCCAAGGGACCAGGTTCTCCCTGCCAAAGCCTCCCTAAGATCCCAACAGCTCTGGAAACCCTGCCAGGGTTGGTGGGGGTGAGCTGGGCTCACTGAGAACCTCGCAATGATGTCTGCGTTTATTCCGTGCTTAGAAAGCAACAACTAAAATCGTAGTTTTCAGACAAAAACACCCAAAGAGCCATTTAAAAAGAGACAAAACACATCACCACGAGCTGGCAAGAGGCTGAGAGCTGATTTAAAGCCTAAAGAAGCCAAAAGTGGAGGTGCCCACCGGGCATGGGCTTGCTCGGCTGGCAGCAGTGACAGAGAGAGCAGGATTGGGACTTGGCTAAAACTTTTCTTCTTCTCCCCCCCCCCCCCCCCCCAAAAAAAAAAAAACCACCAAACCCTGAGCTCTGCAATATCACTTCTCCCAAAAACCAGACACACAAGAGGCATTTGCTCTCACAAGCCAGGACTTGACTCAAACCATGGCAAACTCCGTCTGGAAATCAGGTTTTAAAATGGAACTAAAAAAAAAAAAAAAAAAAGAAGGGGAGGGATTAAAAAATAATAATAATAAAATGATAGAAAGATCATAACAATAAAAAAATAAATCTAGAAAGGGAAAAGGGTTCCCCCAGTTGGGTTGTGGGACGATGGGAGTGGGGGGTGATCAAGGGTGTTCTGCTTCCTCCCCTCCTCAGCTCGGCTGAGTAGGGAGGGGGGAGGAAAAGAAGGAAATAAAAAAAATTAGTAAATATTCTTTTAAAAAAATTATTTTAAAAAATAATTAAAAAGGAAAATAAAAGGAAAGAAGGAAGAAAAAATAAAACTAGGCGAGAGAAGCAAAGGTTTCGAGCTGCCAAACCCTCCTGCAGAACTAGCGCTGGGTGGGGAGGGGGCTCTCCCCGCTGCCCCGTTTGAAAACAACCTCCCCCCACACACACACACACACCCAGTTCCATCCTCAGGCACACCAAAAACATCCATGGCAAAAACAGAGCCGAGCCCCCCCCCCCAACACCACCACCACCACAAAAATTCATCCCTGGAACCAGGCGGAGGGAGCAGGGACACACGGGGCAGGCCCGCCCGGCGCTGACACCGACTCTTTCCCCACTCCGAACCCGCGGCCCCCGGGACCCTCCCCGGGCCAAGGGGCACAGCGCATCCCCCGCTGCCTCCCCGGGGCGAGCGGTTGGAGGGGCAACGGAGGAAAGGGAGCAGGTTAGGAGCTCTTTTAATTTAATTTAACCAGCCTCAACAGCACCACCAACACCACCACCACCCCCCTCCCCCGCGCCTTCCAACACCACCACCTCAGCCCCGCCGTAGGAACGGAGAAATGTTTTTCGGAACAAAACTCACCCAGTGGCAGGAAGTGTTTGGTGTCCATAGCTGGTGCTTAACTCATGCCAAAGCGGCTTGGTGAAGATCGGCGGAGAAAAAAAAAACACACACACACACCACACGGAGAGAGAGGGTGTGCGGAGGGGAGGAGAGAGAAATCAAAGCGAAACGGGGAGAGGGAGGGGGGAAG
>WAAF01010200.1:0-32322 GCA_013400475.1 Tricholaema leucomelas | reverse complement strand
CCCCTGCCCATGGAGCCCCTGCCCCCTAGAGCCCCCCCCACCCCCCCCCCCCCCCACCCCCCCCGCCCCCCCCCCCCCCCCCCCCTCGCCCCCCCCGCGCCGCCGCCCGCGGCCCGCCCCGCCGAGGGCAAAAGAAAAAGCAAAAACAACCCCGCAACAACCCTTCCGTTTATGCGTCTGAAATGTTCGAGTGCGACGAGGGAAGAGGAAAATTAATTACAAAAAAAATATTAATTCTGGAAGGATGCTGAGAAATAATCAGCCCCGCAGAGCTGCCACACACAACCCCCACCCCACCTCCGCCAAGCCCCCCACGGGACCCTTCCAACCTCTGTGTGCGTCTCCCCCTCACACGCACCCCAGATTATGTCACCCAGCAGCAAAATTTGTTTCGTTTCCCGTAAATGAAACACAAGGAATAATTGTTGGCTCTGCCTGCAAACTCTCCCAGTCCTCAGCACTGTGGCTGCCACCCCACCAGCACCCTGACACCCCCCCCCCCCCCCCCCCCTCTGTCCCCCCCCCACACCCCCCCCCCCGCCCCCCGACCCCATGNCCTCAGATTCTGTTGCCTACCAACAAATTTATGTCCTCTCCCCTAAGTGAAGCACAAAGAATAACTCTTCACTCTGCCTCTCAGCACTGTGGGTGCCACCCCACCAGCACCCTAAATTCCTCCTCCCCAAGCTCCTATGGGACCCTCTAACCTATGTGTGCCCCCCTCAGATTCTGTTGCCCAGCAGCAAATTTATGTCCTCTCCCCTAAGTGAAGCACAAAGAATAACTCTGGGCTCTGCCTGCAAACTCTCCCTTCTCAGCACTGTGGGTGCCACCCCACCAGCACCCTAAATTCCACCTCCCCAAGCTCCTATGGGACCCTCTAACCAATGTGTGCCCCCCTCAGATTCTGTTGCCTACCAACAAATTTATGTCCTCCCCCCTAAGTGAAGCACAAAGAATAACTTCCAGCTCTGCCTGCCAACTCTTCCCTGCTCACAGCCACCCCACCAGCACCCTGACCCTCCCTAGCATCCTGACTGCCACCTCCCTGAGCTCCTATGGGACCCTCTAACCAATGTGTGCCCCCCTCAGATTCTGTTGCCCAGCAGCAAATTTATGTCCTCTCCCCCAAGTGAAGTACAAAGAATAACTCTTGACTCTGCCTGCGAACTCTCCCCTTCTCACAGCCACCCCAGCAGCACCATGACCACCACCCCAGCCCAGCATCCTGCCTCCCACCCCCCAGCTTTAATAAATGCTGCTCAGCCCATCAAGAATGTGCATTAGTGACTTGATGGACCAAAGCCACTCGGCTGTGCATGAAGCATATTAAGCATCCACATCGACCCTCGCTCGCGATGAGCGTAACGTGCATAACAAACAGGCTCAGCCCGTGGCTCCAGCTGCTCACACACCTTTCAGGTCATGCAAAAAGAGCCTGAAGTGACACCAAGGACAACTGCTGGGGGGTTCTGTTGGTGTAAGGAACTCCCAGGGCAGAGCTCAGCTCTCCTGCAGTGAGTGGGGTTGGGGGAAACCAAGGGGTAGCTCAGGAGATCCAGGCCACCCAGCCCTATCCTCATTTGTGACCAAGGAAGAAGGTTTGAAGGGTAAGGAAGCTGCTGGAGGGCCTGAAGAACAGGTCTTGTGAGAAGCAGCTGAGGGAACTGGGGCTGTTCAGCCTGGAGAAGGGGAGGTTAAGGGAAGACCTTCTGGCTCTCTACAACTCCCTGACAAGAGGTTGGAGCCAGGTTGGGTTTGGTCTTCTCTCTCTGGTATCAAGTGATAGATAAGAGGAAATGGTCTCAAACTCCACCAGGGGAGGGTTAGGTTGGATATTAGGAAAAAAATTCTTTCCTGTAAGAGTGGTCAGGCCCTGGAACAGGCTACCCAGGGAGGTGGTGGAGTCCCCATCCCTGGAGCTGTCCCAAAAATGACAGTTCAGGACACGGTTTAGTGGCCATGATGCTGTTGGGCTGATGGTTGGACTTGATGATCCTAGAGGTCCTTTCCAATCAAAACAATTCTCTGATCCCATAAGCTGCCACCACCCATGGGTGCACTGCTACCATCAGCAGCCACCATCTCAGCACTGCAGAGCACTTCCAAGCCTCTTATCTCCCACAATTTAGCCTTTAATTGGCAAAGCCTCTGGTGTCATAAACATTACCAATCTGACACCTCCTCCTCTAAAAAAAGGAGGCCTCTTATCTTCTGTTGCCACCTCCCTGGCTATCACTTACTGCTCTACCTCATACTTGTCACTGGAAGGTCTGAAGCCACACAGGAGTGGACCTGGAAAGGCTCTAGAGTTTGATTTTCTTCTTACAACTCATCTCACTGGGTCTGCCCATGGATTGGATCTCACCTCTCCTCCTGGCCAACCCCCCCCACACAGGTGGTTAGATGAAGGAATACAGGATCCCAGTGGGAACCAGCTCAGGACCCCTTCCCTACCTCCTGCCCAACACAGCAAGTGACAACGTTGCAATTCATCAGCTTTAATTACAAGGTGAAGAAGAAGAAGAAGATGAAGAAGAAGAAGACAAAGAAGAAGAAGACGAAGAAGCAGCAGCAGCAGCAGCACCCAGGAGGACCCATCCTGCATCAGGCAAGTGGCTGCAAACTGACTCTCACCCAGAGCTGGAGAAGTTAAAACAAAATAAACCAGCTTGGATCCTTTTTATCCTCAGCTCCTGTAATTTCAGCATGTCCAAACAGATTTTGGTGTGTGTTTATAACTGGTAACTTCGTTTGCTCCCGGGCTGGGACCTTAAATGCCAAGTTTCATCTCCAAGACAGTTTTTATGGCTGAGTTACATTAAGTCCTGGGAGAAAAGTAGGGGGGAAGGGACATGAATGAGGGTAGAAGTTGAGGGGTCATTAGAAAATGCAGGTCCAAGGCTTCTAAGAGTGGGTCAGCAGGGCAAAAAATCATTGATCTTGTGGACATCTGCCAACAAGTGCCAGCAGCAAAAAGGTTTGATGGACAAATCAAAGCTCATCACTGAGACAAGAAGGGAATGCTCAGATGGGAGCAGATCCAGCAGTGCTGGGGGGGACGATCACAACCTTGAGCATGTCAAAGAATGGTAGAATGCAGTGAGTTGGAAGGGACCTCTAGAGGCCTTCCAGTCCAACCTCCCCTGCAGCAAGCAGGGACCTCTTGAACCAGATCAGTCTGCTCAGAGCCCTATTCAAGCCTGACCTTCAATCTTCCTAGGAATGAGGTCTCCACCACCTCCCTGAGCAACCTGTTCCAGTGTTCCACCACCCTCATAGCAAAGAGCTGCTTCCCTATGTCCAACCTAAGTCTCCCCTGCTCTAGTTTCAGACCATTGCCTCTTGCCCTAGTGCCACATGCACTGGTAAGCAGTCCCTCCCTTGCTACCCATGGAGCTGAGGCAGCCTGCTGGTGTAAAGGGCTTGCAAGAATCTGGCCCCAAACCTCAAGATCCCAAAGCAGAATTGCTCTTGATGGCTGCAGCAACGCCAAGGTTGTCAGGGCCATGGCTGCAAATCCACCTCTGTAGACTCCACCACATGAAATTACCATAACTAGGACGTTTCACGCTCCTCTCCCATCAAGCTGTTTAGAGCAAATTAAATTTCTCCCTAACCAGCCTGTAACAGTTTGCCTTAGATGTGGATCTAAATGTTAATTGCTGTGACAATAACAGGTCTGATCCTGCACTCCTTATTTGGCTAAAACCTCCCACGGAAGCCAAAGGAATTTTGCCCCAGAGAAGACAGTTGGATGCAGTCCCACATTTCCAGTCTCTTGGAGATGCCAGAAGGTAGCAAGGAGATTTTTGTGGTGTTACAAACCTTCTCTTTCCCTTTCTCCCCCCATCTCCCCTCAATTCTTTAATGCACTATTAATTTAATAAGCTCTGCCAGGCTGCCTAATGCTCTGCTCAAGTTCAGCTTTGCACTTCCCAGCTCAGGACTTAAATCATCATGGGAGGGACATGAAGATAATTTTTGCAGGTCATTGGCTCATACATCTGCTTGATGAAGGGATGCTTGAAGGTCCTGCACTGGCTAGAAAAACTGCCCTGTGAAGCTCCAAGCAGCTCTTGTTCTCTCTGCCCCTGGGTGATACAAATACCCTTCAGCCTGGGGTCCTAAGGCAGGCCAGATTAGGTGCTGGGATCATTTGGGGTCCACCTGTCCTCGTCTCAACTTTCAGCCTCATCACTCAGTTCCAGCTGAATTTTGAGAGCTGCTATCTTCATTGACCCCTAAGAATCAATCAGGCAAAGGCTTATCCCTCCATCCCCACAATCCCACTCTCTTGCCAGCCTGCTCAAGGCCTTTGGGGCAAAGGGATCCAGGTGTGTGTGGGCATCAGCGAGAGGTAGGTGCTGAGTTGTTTTGGTGGAGGCTGAATGCTGAGACTGCATCCAGACCTGAGCACTTAGGCCCAGAAAGGGGATTTGGAAATCACAGCTTACATTATTTTTTTCTAGGTGATTCCAGCTTATCTTGTCCATATCCCAGAATTATCTGATGGGACAAAAGCAGAACCTGCTGAGATTTTCCTGCTGCTTTGTACCCTCCTGCACAGCTAGGAAAAAAAAAAACAACCCACAACATTTTATTTCTCTCCTTGGCTGCATTTGATTGCAGATTAAAGTGAAAATAAATACCATGTCTGGGTGGAAAGGAAGGGGAGAACTTCACAGGCTGTGTCTGGGCTCTGTCTCCCTCAGCACAGGCTGCAATGGGTGGCCAGAGCTACCCTGATGTAGGAGCAAGGAGAGGTGCACCCAATGGTCTGGAGCTCACGACCAGAGTCACAAAATCATCTGTTTGGAAGAGACTTTAAGGTCACAGAGTCCAATCACAGCTGTTAGACTCTGTCCCTGAGCTCTTCATCCAAGCATCCCTCCTTGAGAAGGCACAAGCAACCTGATTCCATGTGAGCTGAAAACCAAACTCAGCCAAGCAAAGACCTCTTCCATTCACATGGACTTTGTGGGACTCCTCCAGGCTTGTCCTCAACTCCATCAACCTTCTGCACTGCAGATTCCAAGACCTTGAACCCTTTGGGTGCTGCAAGACCGGGACCTGTCTGCCCCAGGAGACGTACAGGCAGCTGAAGTGTCCATGCACGGTGGAAATCTCTGCCTGGGGCATCTGCACTGCAGTCTTCAGGACCTACATCTTGTTCTCAGGGACAAGAGGAGCTCACATGCTGCTTTTCCTCCCAGTTCCAGCCAAGCCAAGAGACACAGCAGGACTCTAAAGGACAGGTCAGAGGCTACAACATCACAGAAAGACCCAGGAGTCTGAAAGTGGAAGTAGTCCCCGAGCACACAAGTCAGCAGAGCCTTGCCAGGACCTCTCAACATCCATCAGACACATCCAAACCATCCTCCCAAACCCAAACGGCTGCTGGGGGTGGGACTCCTGCTCCTCAGGGAGTCCCTCCACACGCAAACCAGCAACAACTCTGAAGCTTGAGACGTCTCTCCAAGTGCTGGAGATCCAAACTGCTTTGTTTTCTTCCTCCCAGCAGCATTTACCAGGCTGCTGATGTTTGTTTATGAAGTGAAACACAGATGATTTATTTGATCTGCTGGAGCTGGAGAGCCACATTCCCACGCCAAGGACAGGCAGGGATGCTGCATTCTCCCCTCTTCTGAAGCCTGCTCAGATAAAACAGTGCAGTGCAGAGTCAGAAGTGCTGTGCTGCACTCTCAGCTGCCTCCAAACTGGACATTAAATGCTTATTAGAGACCTCCTGACTCCCAAGCTGTAAAGTTGCATTTGTCCTTGTCTGTCTCTGCATACAGAGAGAGGCTTAATAAAGCATTTGAGCAGTTAAAACAGGTTTGGGGAAGAGGTCTCAGAGCACCCAAGTTCCTGTCTGGATCTGGCTTGAATAATCCTAGGAGAGGTTTCTTCCTCTTATGCTCTGCTGGTAGATTGGGTTTAGCATGTCTCACCTGGTTTGCAGGGACAGTGAATTAATTCACTGCTTTGTGGGGGGAAAAAAAAAGAGTTCTTTAGATGGAAAGTCTGGTTCTGCCTTTTGCAACACCTGGAGATCCCTTTGTGTCATCTCATCACTCAAACCAGGGCTTGGCTGCTAAGAAAGCCAACACAGAAAGCATTAATGGGTGGAAGATGAAAGGCAGAGAACAAACTCTGAGCTTTATGGCTGTGTGGGGAAGGAACATGGAGCATCCCACCTCCAGTGAGTGGGACACCAGCACATATGGAGCATCCTCACCCAGTGAGTGGGACATCAGCACACATGGAGCATCCCTCAGTGAGTGGGACATCAGCACACATGGAGCATCCCTCAATGAGTGGGACATCAGCACACGTGGCGCATCCCTCAATGAGTGGGACATCAGCACACATGGAGCATCCCTCACCCAGTGAGTGGGACACCAGCCCACACAGAGCATCCTCCTCTAGTGAGTGGGACACCAGCCCCCATAGAGCATCCCCACCTCCAGTGAGTGGGACACCAGCACATATGGAGCATCCTCACCCGGTGAGTGGGACATCAGCACACATGGAGCATCCCCAACTCCACTGAGTGGGACACCAGCATACATGGAGCATCCTCACCCAGTGAGTGGGACACCAGCCCACACAGAGCATCCTCATCTAGTGAGTGGGACACCAGCCCACATAGAGCATCCCCACCTCCAGTGAGTGGGACACCAGCCCACATAGAGCATCCCCAACTCCAGTGAGTGGGACACCAGCCCACAGGGAGCATCCTCAGCAAGTGAGACATGAGCCAAAACCTCACCTGATGTGAACCAGCAGCACATTGACCAAACCTGAGCACCTGAGCACCAGCTGAAGCTCATCCTACACTGCCACAAGGAGGCTGTGCCTCGACTGCTGCTCAGCCTGATGGCAGAGAGGCCACTTGATGCACCCCAGGGCTTGAGGACATCACCCAGTCTCTGCTAGCCTTTCCCCTGATCCCTGCATACAAAACACCCTGCAAATGAAGTGTGAAGATAATCTGCTTTATCTTGGGCATTTATTACTGCTGATTGTTGGATAAATCTCCCTCCCTTCACATCCATACACATAAGGTGGACATAAATATGCAGTACCCCAGCAGCACCCAGAGCCTTTTTGACGACGTCAATGTAGCCCCCATAAAGATAGTGGGAAATGATTCATAATGTTTATATGACAGACATGATATGAACTGTAATAGCCTGTTGGGATGGGGAATATCCATAGGTCTCTGTCAGCCACAAATGTGATTTAAATATTATATATGTGGCAACTGTAGCATTAGTAATATGAGAGCTGTTATTGATAGTGGTCATAAACTGCAGTAGTTTTGCACTGAAGGATGTGAAAAATAATCTGGTGGGTTTCCTAATGGTCCTGCCAGCAAGGCACTGAAAGGAAGTGTGCTTTCAATGCCTCCTTTTCTTCAGTGCCTCCTCCTCACCCTCCCCAAATTACCACCCGAGTCCATATTTTACTCTCCTGAGGTCAAATTGTGGCAGTTCGTCCTCCTAAGGCTGGCTGGAAGGCTGGGAAGGCTGAAAAGGGTCCTTGCAGAGCCCTGGGGTTGGTGGTGAGGTTGCTTGAAGGTTGTGGGTGCTTTCTTCAGCTGTACAGAGCAGGAAGGAAAGGGGCAACAGGAAATGACAGAGAGAGAGTGATTGGCATTGGAATGGGCTGCCCAGGGAGGTGGTGGAGTCGCCGTGCCTGGAGGTGTTGAAGCAAAGCCAAGAACTTCCTCCTAACATCCAGCCTAGACCTCCCCTGCCACACCTTGAGGCTGTGTCCCCTTGTTCTGTCCCTGGCTGCCTGGCAGCAGAGCCCAACCCCACCTGGCTACAGCTTCCCTTCAGGGAGCTGCAGACAGCAATGAGCTCTGCCCTGAGCCTCCTCTGCTGCAGGCTGCACACCCCCAGCTCCCTCAGCCTCTCCTCACAGGGCTGTGCTCCAGTATCAATCCAGCATCACTGTCCCACAGCTAGAGGAGCTGCCACCTACAGCACCCAGCAACAGAAGAAGGGGACACAGCCTCAGGCTGTGCCAGGGCAGGTCTAGGCTGGATGTTAGGAGGAAGTTGTTGGCAGAGAGAGTGATTGGCATTGGAATGGGCTGCCCAGGGAGGTGGTGGAGTGGCCATCCCTGGAGGTGTTGAAGCCAATCCTGGCTGGGGCACTTAGTGCCATGGTCTGGTTGGTTGGGCAGGGCTGGGTGCTAGGTTGGGCTGGCTGAGCTTGGAGCTCTCTTCCAACCTGCTGGATTCTATGATTCTATAATTGCATTTTGAATGGGAGCCATCTAAGTGGGATCAGGTGTTGGATGGAGAGCTCAGGAGTTAACTGGAGATGCTGCACCTGCTTGTGTCAGGGTGTGTGTAGGTGTGGGGGAGAAGGGAGTAGCCTCAGAGCAGGTACCCAGCTGCTAGTTGCATCCTTTCACATCCCAGAGAATCAATCAAGGCAATGATAGATGCTGCAGACAAAGCAGACCGCTGGGCAAAGCATTGATCAGCTCCCTCCTGTGCAGCCTTAACAAAACAAATTAATTAGGGTTGGCCCAGTGGGTCTGTGCAGAGGAACCCATTTGTGCTTTCATCTCAGCCTCTGACAAGGGTTCCCCTTGCTCTGCCTGCTAACAAGAGGGAAAGGCAGATGTGGGCTGCCCTGTCCCATTGCTGTCCTCAGGGATCTCATCCTCCCCTCCCCAGGGTTCTGCTTGGATATTTTGAAGCAAACAGGATGCAAAGGCTCTGAGGAGACCTTGTTGTGGCCTTGCAGTATCTTTGATCACATTCTGTGCTTCTGTGCTCCACAACCTCCCTGGGCAACGTCTGCCAGTGTCTCACCACCCTCACTGCAAGGAACTCTTATCCTAACATCCAGTTTCAAGCTCCCCTCTGCCACTTCAAACCCATTCCTCATCCTCCTCTCATGACAAGACCTTGTCAATAGTCCCTCCCTCAGCCTTCCTGTAGCCTCCCTCAGACACTGGAAGGCCACTCCAAGGTCTCCTCCAAGCCTTCTCTTCTCTAGGCTGCAGAGCCCCAACTCTCTCAGCCTGTCCTCAGAGCAGAGCTGCTGCAGCCCTCTGAGCATCTCGGTGGCCTCCTCTGGACTGGCTCCAACACTTCCATGTCCTTCTTGTGTTGGGGGCTCCAGGACTGTACCTACCACTCCAGAACTGTTTCAGCTGGGAGAGACCTTTAAGATGGAGTCCAAGCATCAACCCAACACCACCATGACCATTAAACATGCCCCAAAGAGCCATGGCCACAGGTTTCTTGAACACCTCCAGGGATGGGGACTCCACCACCTCCCCAAGCAGCCTGTTCTTCTGTCCTGTCCTGTCCTCCTGCATGATTTCCTCCCACACCTTTGTGACTTTGCCAGCAGAGTACATTTCACACATGAAGCAAAAGTACACTTGAAAGTGAAGGTCTGGCTGCAATTTCACAATGCTTTTCTGCACCATTTGCATTGCAAGGGAGCTGATCTTCCTCTTCCTCATCCTAAGCATGGGCCAGACACTGCTCCAGGGGGAGAAAAAAACCCCAACCCACCCATGGACCTATTCCTGCTGTCGTTTTTGCATGGACATAAATCAGGGATTTACTGAGTTGTAAGAAGTGGAACTGCACCAGTGTAAAACCAGTGTGAGATCAGAGTTACAGTGCTATAAAAGCAGTGTGAGGCTGGAATCAGCCTCGGTGTATTGCAGAGGTTGGTTTGAGGAAATCCCAAGGAATAGCAAAAAAAAAAAACCAACCAAAAGCAAAAATCAGGTTGAAATTGGGGGGGGAAAAAACACAAGCAAAACAAAAACCAACCCAAGAAAAAAGACCAGAGCATGGCATGTGATTTCTTGATGGTTTGGAGAATCAAATCCTCCAGGCCAGCACTCCTTATTCCTTCCTCCTGTGAGGATGCCTGCACTGGTGAGCACTTCTGCCAGCACAGCTTTGCTCTGTTAGTTCTCTTCTGGGTGAAGCAGCTGTGAGATGCTGGGGAGGAAGATGCCACATAAAAATAAATTGGATTGAATTAGGGAGAGAACTGAAGTCATTTCTTCTCTGTCCTCACATTAATCCATTTAGGTCGGTTCTTTGGGTGCTTCAAAGGGGATTTGCATTACTATCCTGTCAGCATCCACAGCTCTCCTCTCCTCTCCCTTCCCTTTCCCTCTCCTCTCCCCTTTCCCTTTCCCTCTCCTCTCCCCTTTCCCTCTCCTCTCCCCTTTCCCTTTCCCTCTCCTCTCCCCTTTCCCTTTCCCTCCCCTCCCCTCCCCTCTGCACAGGGTTAACCCTCCAGGGGGAGTAACTCTGAACCTGACCCTAGGTGGTCTTGGCCTCTCCCCAGGGCTGGGTCTGAACACCACCAGGTGATGCTTAGTCCTCTCCCCCTTCCTGTCCCATAGCAGCAGGGGACTCCCTGTTTCACTCTCTCTGCACTCCCTGCTCCCTGCATACCTCCATCACCANCCCCCACCCCCCTCCCCCCCCCCCCCCCCCTCTCCCCTCCCCTCCTCCCCTCTCCTCTCCTCTCCTCTCCTCTCCTCTCCTCTCCTCTCCTCTCCTCCCCACTCTTCTCCTCTCCGACAAGACTCAGCACCTCCTAATTTGATCTCTCTTTATTGTTCTTCCCCCAGCCACAGCCAGACTGCATGGAGACATCAAGAAGATTTTCACGGGGCACTTGGCTTCCCTGGCAGGTTGGATTAAGCTGCAATTTGTTCTCCCTTGCAAAGGAGCAACAATGCTTTAATGAGATTTTTTTTTTCCCCTCTCTCTCTCTCTTTGAGGGGGGGATGTGAAGTAAGGGAAGGGGAAAATAAATACCATCTTGTAAGTGAAATAATGATGCGTGAGGGCTGAAATCTAATGAGGAGCCTATCAGTGGCTATTTGAGTTGCTAATGGAGCCTGGGCATTGATATGCGATGGCAAAGCAGGCTCAGAGGCAGTCAAAGCAATTCCAGCATCCTGGACCTGCTGGAGGCTGGGACAAAGTCCTCATCCAGAGCAGATCTCTGCTGCCCTAAAATTGGAGGTTGTGTTTCCAAAAGGATGAATTCCAGAAGGTCCCAGGGCCCGTGCTGTAAGTAGGTCAGCCTGGATGCTCATCACCACGGTCTCGTATGGCCTGGCAGGCTCTGTGCCCTGCGGTGAGGATGCAGAGCAAGCAGTAAATAGCACACGGCCAGGGGGTCAAAGCTTCATCCCCCTTACTAGGCTCACTGGAAGGGACCTGACGTGGAAATTGGCTGCAGAGACGCAGTGCAGATATGCCCCAGGGTGTCCCAGATACTCCTCATCCTGCTGAGGGATGTTCTGGGGAGGATGCTCTGCTCCATCCCTGCTTCCATTCCCACTGAATCTGTCGGAGCAGGCTCCTGTGCTCCCTCAAGCAGGCGAGGGAGCTGCTGCTGCAAAATCTTCCCTGCGTTATCCCGGGGAAATCACCATCACTGCCACAAGGCAGAAGTAGTCCACCCCCTGACGATGGCAACCAGCCTTGCTCCTCTCTGCAGCCCCAGCTGCACTGAGCATCAGCTGGAGGGAGAGGCTGGGGGGCACTGCTGATTGTTTTTCCTTTTCTGTGGTGGTGAAAAGATCAGAATTTGTCAGGAAAAGGTGGGAAAACCTCAGAGCCATCCCTCAGACTGGGACAGTTCCCAAGGAAGGAGGTCTTGCCCTGCCTGGCTCAGCACAGGAGATCGAGAGCACAAGGCTGAGAGTTGAGGCTGTTCAGCCTGGAGGAGAGAAGGCTCCAAGGAGACTTTAGAGAAGCCTTCCAATATCTGAGGGGAGCTACAGGAGAGCTGGGGAGGATGAGGGACAATGGCTTTGAGCTGGAAGAGAGAAGGTTTACACTGGAGATTGGGAAGAAGTCCTTTAGAGTGAGGGTTGCTCAGGGTGCTTGTGGATGTCCCCTCTCTAGAGGTGTTCAAGGCCAGGTTGGATGAGGCCCTGACCAACCTGGGCTGGTGGGAGGTGTCCTTGCCTATGGCATGGGGTTGGAATTGGATGACCTTGAAGATCCCTTCCAACCCAAACCCTTCTCTGAATCTCTGACTCTACAAGCTTGATTTTCTCCTGCTGCCCCAAACCCTGCACTGTGCAATTCTCCATCTCCTCCTCTGGAGTCCAGGAGGGTTTCTCTGCTGAAAGCACAGCTTGAGCTGACTGGAATTTCCCTGCAGGCAAGAAAGTGCACCAGAAAATCCCCCCTTGGCTCTGCTACACAGGCACAGGGTGCAAACATGAGGGGCTGCAGCTGCACAGCCCTTGAGATGGCTGTGAGCAGGTCCAGCACCACAAAGTCTGTGTCCAGTTCTGGGCTCCTCAACTCAAGAGAGATGTTGAGGTGCTGGAAGGTGTCCAGAGAAGGGCAACAAAGCTGGTGAGGAGCCTGGAACACAAACCCTATGAGGAGAGGCTGAGGGAGCTGGGGGTGTTTAGCCTGCAGCAGAGGAGGCTCAGGGCAGAGCTCATTGCTGTCTGCAGCTCCCTGCAGGGAGGCTGTAGCCAGGTGGGGTTGGGCTCTGCTCCCAGGCACCCAGCAACAGAACAAGGGGACACAGCCTCAAGCTGTGCCAGGGCAGGTCTAGGCTGGATGTTAGCAGGAAGTTGTTGGCAGAGAGAGTGATTGGCATTGGAATGGGCTGCCCAGGGAGGTGGTGGAGTCACCATCCCAGGAGGTGTTCAAGGAAAGCCTGGATGAGGCACTTAGTGCCATGGTCTGGTTGACTGGATAGGGCTGGGTGCTAGGTTGGACTGGATGATCTTGGAGGTCTCTTCCAACCTGATTGATTCTATTCTGTTCTATTCTAAAGTCCACTCTCCACACGGATCCCTCTCATCCTACCTGCACAGCCCTGGTCCTGTGCCACTCCCTAAAGGTGCTGCCCTTTGGCTTTGGAAGAGCAATTCCTGACCCTCTTCACATCACTCCTGCCTGCTCTGCTCTCAGGGTTTGCAGGCTGTGGGTTGCTGCTGGCCAGCTGCTGACACTGCAGGTTTCCACAAGAGAGATGCATTGCGTGGATCTCCAGTGTAAATCATCAGACAGCCCAACATAAACATCGGGAAGGAGATGGCAGAAGGAAGGATAAAGAGAAGCCTTGGGAAGGGGTGGGGTGGGGGGAGACAGATCCTGCTGCCATTTACACCATGGGACATCACTTCCCAGCCTGAAGTGACCTTGGCTGAGTCCTCTGCGTTTACTCAGCCTTTGCAGCAGGAGCCACCCCCTGAGGTCTTGCTTAGTGTGCAAGGTTGGACTGTCGAGGGAGCCTTCTCCCAAAATGTCTTGAAATCTCTTGGTTTCCTACCCCCCAGCCTCATCTGCTGACTCCCAGCTCCCAGGGGACCCTCAGGGATAGTAAAACCCACCTGGAAGCAGAGCAAACAGCACAAGGGCAATGGGCTGGCCCTGGCCATGCCAGAGCAAAGCAGCCCTGCCAGACCTCCCGCTGAGGGCAATTGGCAGAGCTCAGCAGCACCGAATTACCCCAGCTGGGGACTTGGCCCATTAACATCTCTTCATTAAACCTGTGCAGTTTGCAGTCCTGAGCAGGACCTTTTTTAATGAGCTTGCAAGATTTTAGGTGGCCAATCCAAGCTAATCAGAGCTGCTGGGGGGTTGCTGCAGGATCCTAGAAACCTTGAGGTTGGAAAAGGCCTCTGAGCTCCTCAGATCAGATCTTCCTAACACCACTGTGGCCACCAAACCATGTCATAGAATCCAGCAGATTGGCAGAGAGCTCCAAGCTCAGCCAGCACAACCTAGCACCCAGCCCTGCCCAATCAACCAGACCATGGCACTAAGTGCCCCAGGCAGGCTTGGCTGCAACACCTCCAGGCACAGAGACTCCACCACCTCCCTGGGCAGCCCATTCCAATGCCAATCACTCTCTCTGACAACAACTTCCTCCTAACATCCAGCCTGAACCTGCCCTGGCATAGCTTGAGGCTGTGTCCCCTTGTTCTGTTGCTGGGTGCCTGGCAGCAGAGCCCAACCCCAGCTGGCTACAGCCTCCCTGCAGGGAGCTGCAGACAGCAATGAGCTCTGCCCTGAGCCTCCTCTGCTGCAGGCTGCACACCCCCAGCTCCCTCAGCCTCTCCTCACAGGGCTGTGCTCCAGGCCCCTCCCCAGCCTTGCTGCCCTTCTCTCAACACCTTCCAGCACCTCAACATCTCTCTTGGATTGAGCAGCCCACAACTGGACACAGCCACATCTCTTTGTTGTTTGAACACCTTCAGGGATAGTGAGTCCAGTAAAAAACCAAACCCAAACCCAAAACCTGATTACAAATAAGAGCAGTGTTGGGATGTTTGCTTCATTCCACAGCTCTCTCTTTCTCTCTCTCTCTCTCTCTCTCTCTCTCCTGCTAAATCTTTTCTGGTATTAAAGCAGGCTCGATAGGGTCCTGCTCCCTGCTTGAAACATCAATATCCCTAATAAATAGAAATAACAAGTGAGCTAAAGGGCCAGAGCAGCATGGGCTGCTTTATGAATTAATGTAGTGAAAAGTGGCCATTTTCCTCCAGCTTTTATATACTGCAGGCACACACACCAACCTCATCCACATTTATTGGACATCAGTGCCCTGATATAAAGCTGGAGCGAGGCTCTCACCTAATTATTGACTTGCTACAGCGTGCCAGGGAAGAAGTAGGGGAGGCCCCCTTACCTCTCCTCCTGGGGCTTGCAGAAATAGTCTTTATCTCTCTCTCTGGGTGGATGAAATCATCTCTTCCAGACAGGCTTTTTTCCTTGGTTTGAATTCCCTCCCAGCCCCAGAGCCAAGAGCGGAGCAGGCAGCTGCAAGGTGCTGCTGCGGGGAGCTGGAGCTTGGTGCCTGCAGGGGTTGGAGATGGAGTTGTAGCTTGGGGGTTGCAGGGATTGGAGAGGGAGTTTGCAGCTTGGCGTCTGCAGGGGTTGGAGATGGAGTTTGCAGTTTAGGGGTTGCAAGGGTTGGAGATGGAGTTTGCAGCTTGGTGTCTGCAGGGGTTGGAGATGGAGCTTGCAGCTTGGTGTCTGCAGGGGTTGGAGATGGAGTTTGCAGTTTAGGGGTTGCAAGGGTTGGAGATGGAGCCTGCAGCTTGGTGTCTGCAGGGATTGGAGAGGGAGTTTGCAGCTTGGCGTCTGCAGGGGTTGGAGATGGAGTTTGCAACTTGGTGTTTGCAGGGGTTAGAGATGGAGTTTGCAGCTTAGGGGTTGCAGGGGTTGGAGATGGAGTTTGCAACTTGAGGGTTGCAGGGATTGGAGATGGAGTTTGCAGCTTGGGGGTTGCAGGGGTTAGAGATGGAGTTTGCAGCTTGGTGTCTGCAGGGGTTGGAGATGGAGCTTGCAGCTTGTTGTCTGCAGGGGTTGGAGATGGAGTTTGCAGCTTGGTGTTTGCAGGGGTTAGAGATGGAGTTTGCAGCTTGGGGGTTGCAGGGGGTTGAGATGGAGTTTATAGCTTGGAGTTTGCAGGGGTTGGAGATAGAGTTTGCAACTTCCTCTCATCCTATCCCTTGTTCCTTTGGAGAAGAGACCAATTCCCACCTCATTCCATCCTCCCTTCGGGCAGTGAAGTCTCTCCTCAGCCTCCTTTTCTCCAGACTAAGCAACTGCAGGTCCCCAGCAGAGGCCCAAATTAGTTTTGCATCCCCTTTTTCCCCCCATTTTGTTTTCCTTTTTCCCCATTGCTCCCCAATTTCCCCTAATTTTCTTCTTTTCCCCATTTACCCCTTTCCCCCACAACTTTCCTCTTCTTCCCCAGTTTTTCACTCCCTATTTTTCCCTTGTTCTCCTTTCCCCATTCTTCTCTTTCCTCCCTTTCCCCATTTCCCCCTTTCTCCCTAATTTTCTCTTTTCCCCATTTTCCCTTTTTTTTACCAATTTCTCCTTTATCCCCTTACCTCCTTTTCCCCATTTCCCCCTTTCTCCTATTTTTCCCTTTTCCCCAGTGTTTCCTTTTTCCCCTTTCCACCCTTTCCCCATTCTTCCCTTTTCTCCCTTTCCCCATTTCCCCTTTCTCTCTTTTTTTTCCCTTCCTCCATTTTCCCATTTTCCCCATTTTTTCCTTTCCCCCTTCCCTCCCTTTCCCCATTTCCCCCTTTTCCCCAGTCTTTCCTTTTCCCCCTTCCCTCCCTTTCCTCCATTTTCCTATTTTCCCCATTTTTTCCTTTCCCCCTTTTCTCCCTTTCCCCATTTCCCCCTTTTCCCCAGTCTTTCCTTCCCTCCTCTTTTCTCCCTTTCCCCATTTCCCCCTTCCTCCAGTTTCCCTCTTTCCCCATGTTTCCATTGTCCTCATTTTTTCCTTTCCCCCCTTCCCCATTTCCCCTTTCCCCCCCACACTTTCCCTCTCCCCCACTTTTCCATTTTTTCCCTTTCCCCTCACTTTTTCCTCTTCCCTCTTTCCCCATTTTTCCCCCTTTCCCCAGTTTTCTCCTTTGCTTCCATCCTCCTGCTCTGCCATTTCTCCAGCCACAGGAGCCCCTGGGGTAGGAGTAGGTCAGGGGCTGGCCACAGCTTCACCCCGCTGCTGCCCCCAGCCCCTTCCCTGGAGAAGAGGACCTTGGGTTTTGCCATGGGGGGCCCAGCCCTGGCCAGCAAGGGGCTGACAGAGCCATACAGCCACTTGTCACCCTGCCAGTGACAAATCAGCCTGGGCTGACAGGAACGGATGGACTCACTTCCCAGGGGGGAGAGTGGGGCTGGATGGAGACCCTGCGGGTGGGGGTGTGGGAGAGATGCTGGTGGTGGCACGGAGGAGGATGGTGAGGTGAAGACTCAGGTGGTCAAATCCTGGCAGCCCTGCACTCAGGTTGGCATTTGGGGGCTGAGCTGGGGCAAATTTAATAAGCCTTATGGTGGCCTCCTTCCAGAGCTTGCCTTAATGGGATGCCAGGGCCCAGAGGGTCGCCTCAATCTGCTCAGTCCCCAGGCCAGGGGAATCATCCATCTTGCTCTAACCCTATTTTAAAAAACTAGAAAAGGAAAGAAAAGGAGGGGGTGGGGGAGAAAGAAAAATGATAAATCTCTTCAGGGCTTTTGTTTGCCTCTGATTCCTGTAAAGGACAAACAAAACTGAAATCAAAGCCAGGCCCATTTTTCCCCAGCTTGGTGTTGCCATGGGACAGAAAGCCTCCAGTTCTCAAGAGTGAGGAGGGGAGAGAAGGGGGGTGGAGGGGGGGGGGGGAAGCCCCTCATTAATGTTATGAGTTGCATCTGTTCCTCGGGTCTGGGTCACTTCCAGCCCACCAGCTCTTGCCTGCCTGCCTCCCACACCCCCACACATTCCCATCACTGATTCATTTGGAGATCTATGCCCTCAGAAATCAAAGGGGAGAGCCAAACTCCCTGCCTGGGTGAGGAGACAACGACTGCTGTGCTGAGAGCATCCCAGCTCAGAGAGCATCAGGGACATCCCAGCTCAGAGAAGATCCCAGCTCAGAGAGCATCAAGGAACATCCCAGCTCAGAGAGCACCAGGGACATCCCAGATCAGAGAGGATCCCAGCTCAGAGAGCATCAAGGAACATCCCAGCTCAGAGAGCTGTGTGGAGCTTCCCAGCTTGAAGAGCAAGCTCAGAAAGCATCCAGGCTCTGAGAGCATCACATCTCTGAGAGCATCAGGGACATTCCAGCTCAGAGAGTTGTGTGGAGCTTCCCAGCTTGGAGAGCCATCTCACAGAGCACCCAGACTCTGAGAGCATCTCAGCTCAGAGAGCTATGTGGAACTTCTCAGCTTGGAGAGCAAGCTCATAGAGCACACAGGCTCTGAGAGCATCCAAGCTCTGAGAGGATCCCAGCTCAGAGACCATTGAGGAACGTCCCAATTCAGAGAGCTGTGTGGATCTGCCCAGCTTGGAGAGAAAGCTCAGCATCCAGACTCTGAGAGCATCCTAGCCCAGAGAGCATCCCAGCTCAGAGAGCACTGAGGAACATCCCAGCTCAAAGAGCTGTGTGGAGCCTCCCAGCCTGGAGAGCAAGCTCAGAAAGCACCCAAGCTCTCAGAGCATCCCAGCTCAGAGAGCATCAGGGAACATCCTAGCTCAGAATGCTGCATGGAGCTTCCCAGCTTGGAGAGCATCAGGGAAAATGCCAGCTCAGAAAGCATCCAGGCTCTCAGAGCATCCCAGCTCAGAGAGCAGAGAATCAGTGAACTGTTTGAGTTGGGAAAGAGCTCTGAGGTCACTGAGGCTGATCATCAACACACCACCACCACGGCCACTAAACCATGTCCCAAAGGGCCATGGCCACAGCTTTCTTTGACACCTGCAAGGATGGGGACTCCACCACCTCCCTGGGCAGCCTGTTCCAGTGCTTGATCACTGCTTCAGTGAAGAAAATGTTCCTGATATCCAACCTGAATCTTCCCTGGTGCCACTTGAGGTCACTGCCTCTTGTTCTGTCACCTGATACTAGGGAGAAGAGACCAACCCCACCTCACCCCGACCTCTTTTCAGGGAGCTATAGAGAGCAATGAGGCCTGCCCTCGGCCTTCCCTTCTCCAGACTGAACACCTCCAGCTCCCTCAGCTGCTCCTCACCAGCCCTGTTCTCCAGACCCTTCACCAGCTTTGCCCTTGATCACTTCCCTGTCCTGCTGGCCACACTAATCCTGACCCAGACCAAGATGCTGTTTGCCTTCTTGGCCACCTCCTGGAGGGCATCCTGACTTGGGGAGCATCCCAGCTCTCATGTGGGCACAAGAGGCAGAGGACAGTGGCCTGAGCTGAGTACTGGGGCAGGACACCTGCTCTGGAAAACAGGAATAATAATCCTGGATTGCTGCTGCAAGAGGCAGGAGAAGGAATTCCTGCTTGGACAATGCCACGGGCAGGAGGGGTTTGGAACAGCACTGCAGGGTATTGACCCTCTGCACCTTCTCCTGCTGGGACCTCTGACCTGCCAGACCCAAGCCTTTAAGAAACCAAATGAACCAACCTCCTGCCCAGCTCCTTGGCTCTTTCTGTGCTCAGGGAATTCATCTGATCAGGATTCAGTGCTATTGACCACAGGCAGGAGGGTAGGGAGGAGTAAATAAAGCTCTTTGGTGTAACACACTGTCATAAAACCGTGTTGGTGCAGCAGAGCAGAGGCTCTCCAGGACTTTGCAGGGTAAAGGAATTTGCTTGATATTTCCAGCTGCAGGTGATAAGGGACCTGCAAAGTGAAACACAGGAGACAGCACAGGGCTGGGAGCCATAAAGCAAAGAGCTTCACAGTGAGAAGCAGAACCAGAGTGGGGAGAGGAGGATTTTCTTACCCAGCCGTGGCTCCTATCTACCCAGCTCTTGTTTCCAGGCTATTTATAACCCAAGTGCTGGGTGAAGCCTGCTCGTTGTGTGCACTGAGCCCCTCTGTGCAAGGCTTCCTGCTAAAATGCACCCAGACCTCCAGAGGTTCAGCTCCCAGGGCACAGGGAAGCAGCAGCCCTGATCATTAGGGGTTCATCTGCACCAGGGATCAGTCCAAAGTGAGGGGTTCTGGGGGGGAGATGGGGGGAGCAGAGAGTGACACAGAGCTGCAGCAAGGCAGGAAGGAGGAAAATGGGGATCTTAGCTGCTGTAAACCAGAGGTTTGGTGCCTGCTGGGCTGATGGTCTGTGTGAGCCAAGCACTGGAATACAGCTGCCTCGGTGCAGGAGGCTCCAAGCTGGTGCGTGGCTTGGATGGGATGATGGCAGGGCTGTGCCATGCTAAACCATGCTGGGCCAGCTGCACCATGCCATGTCACAGAATCACTGTGCCTGGAAAAGGCCTTTAAGATCATCAAGCCCAACCATTACCCACCTCTGCCAGGGCCACTGCTATACCATGTCCTTAAGCACCATACCCAGATGGCTTTTAAATCCATCCTGGGAGTGATGACTCAACCACTGCCCTGGGCAACCTGTTCCAGGCTTTCAGAAGCCTTTCAGTGAAGTTCTCCCTGATATCCAACCTTAACCTTCCTTGGCATAACTCCAGGCCATTTCCTCTTGTCCCATCAGTTGTGGCTTGTGAGAAGAGATCGACCCCCACCTCTCTACGACCTCCCTTCAGGCAGCTGTAGAGAGCCAAGAGGTCTCCCCCCAGCCTCCTTTTCTCCAGGCTGAAGAACCCCAGTTTCCAGCTGCTCCTCCCAGGACTTGTTCTCTAGATCCTTCACCAGCTTCCTTGCCAAACCATACCATGCCACCCCAGCTGGGCACACCTTCACATGTCCCAGGCCAGCAGCACAGCTCAGACAAGGTTCATAACCTGAGGGAAGCATTTGCATGGTGCTCATGGCACTGGGCAAAGCTTGGCAGGAGCAAGGAGGAGAGGTTGTGCCTGCACAGCACAAAAGGCTGCTCTGGTGACACCAGGAGCTGGCAGGTATGGGTTTGCTGGTTTGTGTGTGAAAGGCTTCAGAGCCTTGATTGCAAACACTATAAACAGGGCTGGGGTTCTTTGAGTGTCAGAACAAAAGGCTGTTTCATTATCATTAAACCTGCGTGGCTCTGTGGCTGGGTGTCTGGCTTTTTATTGCAAGCCAGGGCTTTCAAAAGCTCCTGAAATGTTAATGTCACCTTTAAAACAACAGTGCTGAGGCCTTTGATCAGCAGAGCTGGTCACTTCTTGCAGCTGAAGGCAGACCCAGCCTCTGACTGATCTCAGGATTTTAATATTTGCCCCTTCCCCCAGCACAGGGAAGGGAGCAGGGCTTGAGCAGACCTGGTTCCTGAGCCCACTCAAGAGCCTGCTGCCTGAAGGAGATGTTCAGTGTAGAGGTTTTGTGGCTCTGAGTGATGGAGGAGAGCAGGGCATGGTCAGCATGGTTGGTCCTGCAGGAGTGCCCAGCACAGGGAAGGGAGCAGGGCTTGAGCAGACCTGGTTCCTGAGCCCACTCAAGGACCTACTGCCCGAAGGAGATGTCCAGCACTGGAGTTCTGTGGCTCTGAGTGATGGAGGAGAGCAGGGCATGGTCAGCAGGGTTGGTCCCGCAGGCGCGCCCCGCACAGGGAAGGGAGCAGGGCTATGAGCAGACCTGGTTCCTGAGCCCACTCAAGGGCCTGCTGCCTAAAGGAGATTTTCACTGTTGAGGTTTCATAGCTCTGAGTGATGGAGGAGAGCAGGGCACGGCCAGTGTGGCTGATCCTGCAAGAGTGCCTCAAATACACTGTCCCTGCCAGGTCTGGGGGGACAGGAGAGAGGTCTTTTTCTACCCCTGCTGGCATGGGCCAGCAGGATTCTGATGAGGAAGATAGAGAGGACCTGACCAGTGTTTACAAACACCTTAAGGGTGGGTGTCAAGGAGAAGGAGCCAGGCTCTCTTCAGTGATGTCTGTGATAGGACAAGGTGCAACAAGCACAAGCTGGAACACAGAAAGTTCCACCTCAACGTGAGGAAAAACATCTTTGGTGTGAGGCTGCTGGAGCCCTGGAGCAGGCTGCCCAGAGAGGTTGTGGAGTCTCCTCTGGAGGCTTCCAAAACCCACCTGGATGTGTTCCTGGGTGATCTGCCCTGGGTGACCCTGCTCTGGCAGGGAGGTTTGGACTCAACCTCCAGAGGTCACTTCCAACCCCACCATTCTACCATTCCATGATTCTCCAGGAGATGTGGTTTGGTGCCACCAGCAGCACCCACTTGTCTTTGCTGCCAGTGCTTCCCTGTCACTTATATTCTGAGGGAACAGAACCACCTCAAAGCCTTCACCCTTCTCACGGCGCCACAACCCCATGGCACGGACCCCCCGCACCCATCGCTCCTCATCCCTTCCCCCATCTGCTACCTCTGTGCCCAGATCTTGGCCATCCCCACACACATGCCCATGCACACAGGCACCTCATTGCCTGCTGCTGAGCTCTCCGGGCTGGGGACAGGGTCACACACATGGCTCCGTCAGCTTTAACGCCAGGGGGAAAGCAGATTTCAGGTTCAATTAATGCCATCCGCGGCAGAGGCGGCTGCGCCGCTGCTGGTCTGGGTACAAGGATATGTTTGCAGAGATAAGTGTGAGTGTAACCTGATGACACAAGTTGCCTGCTTCCAAATGTCAGGCAAAGTTCACTCAACCCATGTGAAACGAGTTAAAATTTAACAGAAATCCTGCAAAGTGCTGCGTTGGAATCGCAGCCAGGATGGGGAGTGGAGAGGGGGAAGCCTGTTCGGGCACATCCCAAATTTGCCTCAATCGTGGAATTCATCTTTCCCCCCTCCCCCTTCCCCTCTCCTCCCCACTCAAAAAAAAAAAAAGCAGAGGAATATAATAATAAAAGGAGGTTGATTTAAAGGAGGTGGTTGCTGCTAAGTGTGTGTGCTCCCCCTCCTTCCTCTCTCTGCAAGGAGAAAGCTCTGGCTGAAAACTTCTGAGTCATTCCGCATCGGTTTTGATGTGTCAAAACTGGTTTAAAAAAGCTCAGCTGAAGGCAGCAGCGAGAAGAGAGCTCAGCTCCAGCTCCAGCTCCAGCCCAGGGATAGGGCAGACGAATGCAAAGGGCTGCAGAGCTGAACCACATCGTGCTGCACAGCCAGGATAAGAGATGTTGAAGCTAGACCCCTTGCATTAAGAAGGGAGGAGGGAGGGGAAAGGGGGAGGAGGGAAGAGGCATTTTGGCTTCCTGAGGCTGCGATGTGGCTTTGTGTCGTTTTTGACTCTTTGCTGGCTGCTAATTCACCCTTTGTCCTGGCATGGTGGGGTGCAAACTCCTTCAAGCTTTAGAAATGGAAAGTTGTTTTGTGGGTTTTGTCCTCCCTTTCTATAGCTCAGCCCTCAAAGTCCTCCCTATGTGGCCTTTGGGCCGAGCAGGCAGCGCTGGCCAGATGTGAGCAGCAGATGCTGTCTCGGTCTCACGTGGACTGGGAAGCCTGCACACCCCAGGATTTCAAAGCAGCCATCTCAGCACAACTTCTCCTCCCCCCCTCCCCACTTTCCACTTTTCCTTGGCCAAATCCTGCTCGACTTCAGCATCCCAAGCCAGCTGCCAAAACAGCCGCGGCATGGTGAGGAGGAGGAAGAGGAGGAGAAGGCAGGAGAGATGAGCTCTGTGTGCTGGCACACTTGGAGGTTTTTGTCCCAGTCTTTTCCATTTAGGGAGTTTATTGCACCAAGTGATTGACAGAAGTGGATCTCCATCCTGGTTTGGACCAGCTGAAGGCAACCCCCAGCCCAAGCTGGCTCTGTGCACAGCATCCCCATGGGTGGACTTGGCTCTGTTTTATCCTCTGCTCCTTGTCAGTAGAATAAACCCGAAGGCTTCCTTGTGATCCTAACGATCAGGTGCTTCTGGCTATCCCCCTGGGGCAGCCACAGACATCCAGGCTGTCCCCTGGACACCAAAGGCTTGGGGGGGGAAGCTGCAAGGAGTGAGTGAGACCCTTGTGTGCTTTTCCTCTGCCAGGGCTTTTCATAAGGGAGCTAAAAACAAATTCAGCACTTAATGCTCTGAAGAGTAAACACTTAAATGCCCTATCATCTGCCCAAGTGCTTTGTTTATTATTCAGAGAAGCCAAACTGAAGCAGTTTTCCATGGAGATGTAGTACCTCCTTCAGATTAGCTTGCTTAATTAGATCCTGCCTGCACAGCTCTCTGCTCTGGAAGAGGTGCTGGATGAGGGAGACTCCAGCCATGGCTTCCAAAGGCTGAGCCTTGGCTCCAGCTGCCTCTGGGCAGCCACAGTATTTTGGGAGGAGACCACTGAAGCTGGACATCTTGATCTGTGCTTCAAGGCTGCTGATTAGCAGAGGGGACACAGGGACAAACACAACATAGAATGGTTTGGGTTGGAAAGGAGCTTTAAAGCTCATCCAGTCCAACCCCCACGCAGTCAGCAGGGACATCTGCAACTTCAGTGGGTTGCTCAGAGTTCCACACTACCTGATCTGGGATGTTTCCAGGGATGGGACAGCTCCCACCTCTCTGGGCAACCTGGGCCAAGGTCTCACCAGCCTTAGTGTAAAAAAATTCTTCCTTGTATCTGCTTTAAATCTCCCTCTTTTAGACCATCACTTCTCCTTCTGTCTAAATCATAGATCATAGAACCATAGGGTCATAGAATCACTAAAGCATAGAGTCACAGGATCATCAAACCACAGGAGCACAGAATCACAGGAGCATAGAATCATAGGATAAAATTACAGGAGCTTGGAATTGCAGAAGCATGGAATTATAGGATCATAGGATCACTAAAGCATAGAGTCATAGGATCATCAAACCACAGGAGCATAGAATCATAGGATCATAGAATCATAGGATCATAGAATCACAGGATCATAGAATCACTAAAGCATAGAGTCATAAGATTGTCAAATCACAGGAGCACAGAATCACAGGAGCATAGAATTATAGGATCATAAAATCACAGGAGCTTAGAATCACAGAAGCATAGAATCATAGGATCATAGGATCATAAAGCCACAGGAGCTTAGAATCACAGAGGCATAGAATCATAGAATCACAGAGGCATAGAATCATAGGATCACAGGATCATAAAGTCACAGAGGCATAGAATCATAGAGTCATAGGAACATAAAACCACAGGAGCTTAGAATCACAGGAGCATAGAATCACAGGATCATAAAATCACAGGAGCTTAGAATCACAGAAGCATAGAATCATAGGATCATAAAACCACAGGAGCTTAGAATCACAGGAGCATAGAATCACAGGATCATAAAATCACAGGAGCTTAGAATCACAGAAGCATAGAATCATAGGATCATAAAACCACAGGAGCTTAGAATCACAGAGGCATAGAATCACAGGATCATAAAATCACAGGAGCTTAGAATCACAGAAGCATAGAATCATAGGATCATAAAACCACAGGAGCTTAGAATCACAGAGGCATAGAATCACAGGATCATAAAATCACAGGAGCTTAGAATCACAGAAGCATAGAATCATAGGATCATAAAACCACAGGAGCTTAGAATCACAGAGGCATAGAATCACAGGATCATAAAATCACAGGAGCTTAGAATCACAGAAGCATAGAATCATAGGATCATAAAACCACAGGAGCTTAGAATCACAGAGGCATAGAATTATAGGATCACAGGATCATAAAATCACAGGAGCTTAGAATCATAGAATCACAGGATCATAAAATCATAGGAGCTTAGAATCACAGAGGCATAGAATCATAGGATCATAAAACCACATGAGCTTAGAATCACAGGAGCATAGAATTATAGGATCATAAAATCACAGGAGCATAGAATCACAGGAGCATAGAATCACAGAAGCTTAAAATCACAGAATCACAGATTGTAGAATCATAGGATCATAAAGTCCTAGAATGATGGAATCAGACTGATTTTGGTGGGGAAAGACCTTTACAGCTCACCCAGTCCAGCTGGGAGCAGAGAGATGCCAACATTCCCTCCCTAGTTACGCCAGGCTCTATGACAGCTACCAGCCCCCTCACACCAGCAGGTACAAACCTGACCCTCAGGAAGGGCTGACAGCATTACAAACCATTCATCCCTGAGCTTAAAAGCAGGTTGGGAAGGAAGCTGCTGGTTCAGGTCCTAAATACTGGCAAATGCCACTCTTGAATAGTGGCTGCCACGAGCGGTACTCCCCGGAGCATAAAATCTCCAGTCTCCCATTTATAAGCTATTAAAGCTGTTACATCCCATAATGGACATCCTCGGGTGAAGAAGACAAACAATGGAAAATGCTGAAACGCAACCACAAGGCTAGACACAATAACAGACACTGCAGAAGAAGGATGTGACACGGGGAGACAAACAGGAGCAGAATTTATGTCACTGGAGATTACAAGGGCATCGTATATCAGCGCCGGAGACGGGCGCCCAGCGCCAGCGCCAGGGCTGGCCTCACCTTGCAGAGCAAGAGCACAGGGAAATGAGAAGGGACAAGGGGGGGAAAGCAAAGCTGAGACTCACTGACAGCCACCCCTGTCTGGGGACAGCCAGGCAGGGTTGGGAGAAGAAAGAGGGAGGTGGCAAAATTCAGGCAGCGGCCGTGTGCCTGCTGCCTGGTGCGGTGATAAAAGGTGATGCTTGCTGGGTGGAAGTCCTAGAAGGGTTTGGGCTGGAAGGGGCAGAATCACAGACTGTCAGGGGCTGAAAGGGGCCTTGAGAGCTCATCCAGTCCAACCCCTCCACCAGAGCAGAAGCACCTATACCAGATCACACAGGGATGCACCCAGGCAGGTCTTGAATATCTCCAGAGAAGGAGACTCCATGACCCCCCTGGGCAGCCTGCTCCTTAAGTTCCTCTAGTTCCAAGCCCCTGCCATGGGTAGAGGCACCTCCTACCAGACCAGGTTGATGAAAGCTTCATCCAGCCTAGTTTTAAAGGCTTCCAGGGAAGCACTAATAGTAGAGTGACCAGTAGGTCCAAGGGAGGCTCTCCTGGTCAGGCCACAGCTGGAGTCATGGGTCCAGTTCTGGGCTCCCCAGTTCAAGAGGGACAGAGACTGATGGAAAGACTCCAGTGGAGGCTACAAAGCTGCTGAGGGGCCTGGAGCAGCTCTGTGAGGAGCAAAGGCTGAGAGCCCTGGGGCTGAGAGCCTGCAGAAGAGCAGCCCCAGAGGGGATCTGAGTAATGCTTAGAAAGAGCTAAAGGGTGGGGAGCAAGAGGATGGGGCCAGACTCTGCTTAGTGGTGCCCAGGGACAGGACAAATGGCAATGGGCACAAATTACAATCTGGGAGGTTCTCATGTGACCAGGAGGAGAAAATTCTTTGGTGTGAGGGTGCTGGAGGCCTGGAGCAGGCTGCCCAGAGAGGTTGTGGAGTCTCCTTGTGTGGAGAGCTTCCAAACCCCGCTGGCCACTGTGATCCCAGGCAAGCTGCTGTGGGTGCCTCTGCTTGAGGAGTGGGGTTGGACTGGATGATCTCCACCAGTCCCTTCCAACCCCACCATGCTGGGATTCTGAGATTCTGTGCCAGCCTGCCCCAGGTGCCAGGGCGTGAAGCAGAGACAAAGGGCTGCCTCTTGCTGTGTTGTGCTTGGCAGGCAGGATAAGCCCCAGCAGCTGCCCAATATGGAAAGGAATTTAACCATCATCCTCAAGAAGGGTGACTGAAGAAAGAGAGGGGTCCTGCAGGACTTGGCTGCTCAGCTCTAAGTTGCTTGCAACTCCCAGCTCTCATTATTTCACTCTGAGTCAGTCACACTTCAGAGTAAAAAGTGTCCTACTTTCCAACGTCTCAGTGCAAGAGGAGCTTTCAATTCCTCCTGTCGTGTGCTCACGTTTCCAGCCAGAGGAGCATCCCTGCTTTGGATGCTTCCTTTCTGTTCTGGAATTCCACCACCCCAAATGATGTTTGGATGAGGAGCTTGACAGTTGTGCACCAGGAGAAGCTGAGTTATGGTTGGCCTCGATGATCTTGAGGTCTTTCTGGTGATTCTGGGATAAAAGAGAGAGATTTGGTCTGGATACAAGCAACTTTTTTTTTTATGCTGAGGGTGGTGAGAGACTCTGGCCCAGATTGCCCACCCTGGGACCACTCCAGGGCAGCTGGGATATGGCTCTGAGCAACTTGCTGTAGCTGAAGATGTCCCTGCTGGCTGCAGGGGGGCTGCACTAGATGAGCTTTAAAGGTCCCTTTCAGGACAAACCAGTCTGGAATTCTGTGCAAATCAGTGTTGATCTGTCTGGTCCCAAAGCTGTAAATTGCCCTGCTGCCTCAGCTGGCAGTGCCACCAGGGCAAGATTACTTCACTGCTGGATGAACTCATCAGAGAGCATCGCAGCCCTTCCTTACACACTCCCCTTCCTTGAGTGCATCTGTCACAGGCTGCACCCTGACCAAACACCCTCAGCCTCCTCAGCACGGATGAAAAATGCCTTTTCTTCTCCAGCCACACAAAGCCACAGCTCTGCCTTCTTGCTCAGAGGTCAGCAGCAGCCCTCTCCTCTCCCTCTCCCTCTCCTCTCCTCTCCACTCCTCTCTCCTTTCCTTTCCCTTCTCCTTTCCTTTCCCTTCTCCTTTCCTTTCCCTTCTCCTTTCCTTTCCCTTCTCCTTTCCTTTCCCTTCTCCTTTCCTTTCCCTTCTCCTTTCCTTTCCCTTCTCCTTTCCTTTCCCTTCTCCTTTCCTTTCCCTTCTCCTTTCCTTTCCCTTCTCCTTTCCTTTCCCTTCTCCTTTCCTTTCCCTTCTCCTTTCCTTTCCCTTCTCCTTTCCTTTCCCTTCTCCTTTCCTTTCCCTTCTCCTTTCCTTTCCCTTCTCCTTTCCTTTCCCTTCTCCTTTCCTTTCCCTTCTCCTTTCCTTTCCCTTCTCCTTTCCTTTCCCTTCTCCTTTCCTTTCCCTTCTCCTTTCCTTTCCCTTCTCCTTTCCTTTCCCTTCTCCTTTCCTTTCCCTTCTCCTTTCCTTTCCCTTCTCCTTTCCTTTCCCTTCTCCTTTCCTTTCCCTTCTCCTTTCCTTTCCCTTCTCCTTTCCTTTCCCTTCTCCTTTCCTTTCCCTTCTCCTTTCCTTTCCCTTCTCCTTTCCTTTCCCTTCTCCTTTCCTTTCCCTTCTCCTTTCCTTTCCCTTCTCCTTTCCTTTCCCTTCTCCTTTCCTTTCCCTTCTCCTTTCCTTTCCCTTCTCCTTTCCTTTCCCTTCTCCTTTCCTTTCCCTTCTCCTTTCCTTTCCCTTCTCCTTTCCTTTCCCTTCTCCTTTCCTTTCCCTTCTCCTTTCCTTTCCCTTCTCCTTTCCTTTCCCTTCTCCTTTCCTTTCCCTTCTCCTTTCCTTTCCCTTCTCCTTTCCTTTCCCTTCTCCTTTCCTTTCCCTTCTCCTTTCCTTTCCCTTCTCCTTTCCTTTCCCTTCTCCTTTCCTTTCCCTTCTCCTTTCCTTTCCCTCCCTTCCCTTCCCTTCCTTCCCTCTCATACGCAGAGATATTGCATTCATTCATCTCGGGGGCCGCAGTCTGCTCGCAGGCTGACAATACATTATGGTGATGTAGGTCTTCATTCCCTGCTGTCAGGGACTAGAACAACTGTATCTATTACCCAGGAGGCCAAACAGGGCAGCTTTTCCCCAGCTCACCTTCCTGCAACTCAGGCTAACCCAACTGGAGGGGTTCCCCTGCCCCATCTCTTACCCTTTCAGCTTCTCTTACCTCTGCTCCATCTCTTACCCCTGCCCGGAGGGTGCTGGGAGGAGGTGGGCTCTGGCTGGTGGGCTGGAGGGATGAGGTGGCTGGGAGATGGATGGCCCCAGGCGTTGCAAACACAATGAGGTAATTCCACCCAGCAGAGCCTCATCAATCCCCCAGCTCCCGCACGGTGTCCCCACAGCTCGGCCACGGCTCCGCTTTGCCGGGGCCATAGCCCAGGTGTGTGGCTGTCATGGAGATAAAAGAGGCTTAATTAAGACCCAATAAGCTAAGTGATTTGTTATCTCAGTGCAATATATTACTCCAGCCTATCGATCCCAGAAATGCACATCTGTACTAGAGCCTCCAACGAGGCTCCATCCCTCCCCAGCCGCTATCTGCTCTGCCATTCCCACCATCCACCAGCCCCAAAAGCCTGCCCCCAGGAGCAGGCTGAGGACAGAGACCAGCCTCTAATGTCTCCCCCCTGCTGAGCACAGTCACAAAAAGAGCAGGATCTGATTATCCCAAGGGACCAACTCACTGAGATGTGGCAATGCCCAGCTCTGCCTGAAGCCCAGAGCCAGCTTGCCCTGGTCCTGCAGTGGCGGGCACAACACAGAGGCTCAGTCTGCTGGGTGTCCTGCTGCTGCCAAGCCCATCCTGATCCATTCTGGGGTCCTGCATGGCTGCAGGGTCTGGCTGCCATTTGCAGGAGCCAGCAAGCTGCCATTCCACATGGGACCATGCTCAGTGTCACGGCCAGCAGGCGCTCAGGAAGATCCCCAAGCCAGGAGCAGGTCTGGAAGATGAGAGCAAGGGGAAAAACCAGTTCCCATAATGGGAATGGGAAGCCCCAAGGTCATGACATGTCTCATGCTTAAGCAGGGCTGCTGCCCACCAAGCAGGTCAGCAGGATCCTGCACCCCCCAAGCACAGCCGTGCCCATGACCTTCCCTCTTCGGACGGCGCTGCCCAAACGCTTCCTGCCGAGCTGCAAATCAAGCCATTTATTCCTCAGAGCTTGAAGGCAGGGGGTGAAGGGGAGAGGGAGGGGAGCCCAATTCATTTAACATTCGAAATGTTAAACTGCTCAAGAAGTTCTTTGATCTTTTGAGGTTTTGCTGCAAAGGGAACACCCTTTCCCCATTGGTTTACTGAGTCATGCTTATTACTTCAATGCAGAAATATCCTTTATGTCAAGTGTATAAATATCCAACTCTAAGCTTCAGAAGCCTTTTCCTTTTTGCTTTTTTTTCCCCCTGTCTGTCTCATTTTTTTTCCCTTTTTTTGGGTTTTTTTTTTCCTTTTTATTTTTTTTCCTTTTTTTTTCCTATTGCTTTTTTTTTTTTTCCCCCTTCTCCTTCTCCCCCTCCCCCCTACAGAGGAGCCTCTCCCCAGAGCTTCCCTTGCTCTCCCTCACAGTGGCTTCCCAGCAGCAAATCTGGGTACTGTGCATGGGTGCACCCAGTAAAGTGGCTCTCCAGGGAGCACCTTGCCCTGGGCACCTCTGCCCCTTCCCCAGATTTCTCGACCCTGCCCTGGTCACCTCTGCCCTTCCCTAAATTTCTTGACACTGCCCTGGTCACCTCTGCCCCTTCCCCAGATTTCTCGACCCTGCCCTGGTCACCTCTGTGCTTCCCTAAATTTCTTGACACTGCTCTGGTCACCTCTGCTCCTTCCCCAGATTTCTTGACCCTGCCCTGGGCACCTCTGCCCCTTCCCCAGATTTCTTGACCCTGCCTTGGTCACCTCTGTCCCTTCCCCAGATTTCTTGATGCTGTCCTGGTCACCTCTGCCTCTTCTTCAGATTTCTGGCAGCCCATGAGACAGAAAGCAGGAGGGAGGAAGGTGGTAGAAGAGCCATCTTGGCATTGCAGCTGTGTTTCTCAGGGAGAACCCCAGGGTGCTTCTGTCACAGGGATGCTCATCCCTGCTGGGATATGCATCTGTTCTCCCAAGGAACAAGTGGTAGGGCAGAGGAAAGGGCCTCAAGTTGTGCCAGGGCAGGTTCAGGTTGGATGTGAGGAACAATTTCTTCCCCAAAAGGGTTGTCAAGCCCTGGAACAGGCTGCCCAGGGCAGCGGTGGAGTCCCCATCTCTGGAGAGATATCAAAGCCATGTAGATGTGGTGCTGAGGGCCGTGGTTTGGTGGTGCCCTTGGCAGTGCTGGGTTATGGTTGGACTCGGTGATCTGAAAGGTCTCTTCCAACCAAAACCCTTCAGTGACCCTGTGTAGAAGCTGCCCCAAAAGCGAGGGCTGAGCAGTGGCTGTGCAAACAGGCATTCATTCTCCTGCTGAGCCCCAGATCTTCTACCGTTTCTGCCCACGTCTCTGGCGCCTTCTGGCCGTGGCTGGGGTTCAAAGTGGCCACAGGTGCGGAGGAAAGCCCTCGGGCAGAGCCCCGGCTGGCACACGATGCCCCTGGCACCCACACGCCCGCCACCCAGACCTCCCACAGGAGGGTCTGGAGCCAGGCTGCGCGGCTGCTCCTTCCCAGCTGCCCCACGACTTGGCCTAGAGCTACGTCTGCAGAGGAGCTTGTTTAGACAGTATTGATGGCAGGCAAGTCGCAGCTTGAGGAGCAGCGCTGGGGCCGCAAGGCAGCAGCCTCCCCCAGGAGCCTGCCTGCTTGCTGCCACGGGGAAAGAGTCAGCGTTGCCCCCACGCCCCAGCCCAGCCCTGGAAAGTGGGGGGCAGCAGCCACCTGCCTTGTCTTGGCTTCCAAGCAAGGTGGCAGACACCAAGGGGGAGAGGGTGAGGCTGTGCCAGTGCCACGGGCCGTGCCAGCGAGAGCAAGGCATGTGCCAACCGTGACTTGCCCTTGTGTTCTGAAAGCCCCCAGTGTTCAGCGCACCACGAGCCTCACTCAGGCCTGAGCACCCTCTGCAGCTGACCCCTGACAGCTCCCCAAAACACAGCACCTTTCCCTCTCTGGAAGACTTGCCAAGGCCACAGATTTTAGGACCCCTGTCCCCTTCCCAGCTCTCACTGCAAGCCGAGGCTGGATGCTCCCTCTCACCAAGCTTGGAGCTACCTCAGCCATCACTTCTGAGCAGATCCCTGGCCAGCTCTCAGTCCTGCCTCCCCACATGAGGAATTACATCAGGAATGACAACCTGACACGCCAGAGCAACAAGCAGAGACCACACTGGGCAGAGGGATAAGAGCTTGTTCCATGCCACAGCTCATTCAGGGACATTTGCCCACTCTGTGCCCACCATTCCTCTGCAGCACAGACCAGCATGGTGGGCACACACTGACACCAGTCCCTCCTGCTAGGTGGTGTGTTGGATGCTTTTGCTGGCAGTGGCACTTCAGCT
>WAAF01010199.1:3195-13897 GCA_013400475.1 Tricholaema leucomelas | reverse complement strand
CTAACATCCAGTCTAAATTTCCCCTCTTCCAGCTTAAACCCATTCCCCCTCGTCCTAACATTACTAGACCGTGTAAATAGTCCCTCCCCAGCTTTCCTGTAGGCTCCCTTCAAATACTGGAAGGCCACTCTAAGGTCTCCTCGAAGCCTTCTCCTCTCCAGGCTGAAGAGCCCCAACTCTCTCAGCCTGTCCTCATAGCAGAGGTGCTCCAGCCCTCTGATCATCTTCGTGGCTCTCCTTTGGACCCGCTCCAGCAGTTCCATGTCCTTCTTGTATTGGGGGCTCCAGAACTGCACACAGTACTCCAGTCATTTTCCTTTTCATAAAAGCAGTCACAAAAATCAGTGGAAGTGACATGCTGCAATTGTAGACAACCATACTACTCCCTGACAGAATCAGCCCTGACAGTGCACCTTCACAATGGCCTGCACAAAAGTGTTTTCAGTAGTAGCAACACATGATCACAACATGGAGGTGTTTAAGGCTAGGCTGCATGGGGCTCTGGTCAGCCTCATCTAGGGTAGGGTGTCCCTGCCCATGGCAGGGGGGTTGGAATTGGATGATCTTTGTGGTCCCTTCCAATCCTGACTGATTCTATGATTCTATGATTGAATGCCACTATAAGGCTCTCTATTCACGTTTCACTGGAGAAGTTTTATATGGCATCTTTCCACGTAGAAGGTTAGCACCTGTCCACACCAGTGTGTGAAAGCCTGTGTGATGGTTTGGGTGTTACCTGCCCCCCCCCCACTTAAGAAAATCACCCAGACTAGACTCAGCCGAGTTGAAAATTAAAGAATGAAGGTTTGTATTTCCAGCTTAGCACAATACACAAGCAGATATTTACAATCTGTACAGCTAGAGACAGAAATGTACAAGTAAAAAGTAAGGCAGTAACACAACAGCCCTCCCAGAAACCAGAGTCCCCAGGAGGAGTTCCCAACCACCCTTCCACCTTCTCCCACCCCTCTACCTTATCCCAGACTTTGCCTTACATTCAAGTTGAGTTTGGAGAATTGGCCAGGAGGGTTAGGAAGCAGACAGATTAGTTACACAGACAGCAGGTCAGGGAGAGAAGGGAGGCAGCCAGAGCCAGAGAGCAACTCTGTTATCTATGTTTGTGTTCTTGTTTTTATACATCTCAGCAAGCCTATGAGTGAAGTAAGCATCACCACTGTTTCCTTTTCACAGCCTATAATCTAATTCCTCTCACCAAAATATCCCAGCTAGGCTCAAACTAGCACAGCCTGCTGCATGGCCAGTTTACAGCTCTGTCACGGTAAAAGCATCAGACAAAAATAAAAAGGCTGATTTTGCATTTTAGTGTCAATCCTCACTAAGAGGTACCAGCCTCATCTTCAAACGGCACAGCTCTGCAGGAAGGGAGTGCATGGTGCATAACGTGATTTGGAATTGCCTGTGACTTAGGTCCTTCAAGAGATCTGTTGTTTAAGGAAGATTATCTATTTCAAACCCAAATGTTCCAGCTGTACTCTCAAGTCCCTCAGGATTCTTGCCTTTTCTCCAATCTGAAGTTTTTGATTCCCATGTTTGTGTGTAATAGAGATAGACAAACAGACAGAAACACATATTGATGTGTGGACTCGTGTAAAGGGTTAACCCTCCTGGGGGAGTGACCCTGACCGCAGGTCCTCCTGACACCTACACGGTGGGGGAGTGGTCTGAACACTACCAGGTGTGGTGGTTAGCCCACTCCCACGTCCTGTCTATCCCTCTATAAAAACAGAGGAACTTCTTGTTTCACTTTCTCTCGCCCTGCCTCCCTGCTTGCCAACATCACCATCCTCTTCCTGCTGCTCATTGTTTTACCGCACAGCCATAATCTACGAGGTGGACAAACCCATTGCCATCAATCTGGTTGTATTCATGTATTTTGTATCTTGTTTTCCCTTCCCTATACCTTTTTTGTAATTCCCCTACCTCAAATACCTTGTTGTTACTGTTAATTTTTTCTCTTTTAACTTCCAAATCGAAGTAAGACTGTTTATTTCTGTGTGCTTGTTGTGGGGGCAGGAAATTGACGTGGCCGAGTCAGGAATATATGTAAAAATAGAATTACTTTATTTTTCTGAAACCCACCCCCAAAACTATATACAGAAATTAATTTAATTAGCATGGAATCATAGACTGTTTTGGTTGTAAAAGACCTTTGAGATCACTCAGTCCAACCACTCCCTAACTCTACCAAGTCTGGTGCTTAAACCACATCCCTCAGCACCACATCTCTGTGTCTTCTAAGCACCTCCAGGAATAGTGATTCCACCGTCCCCTTGAGGAGCCTGTTCCAATGTTTGATAACCCTTTCAGTGAAGAAGTTTCCTCTAATACCCAACTGAACTTCCCCTGAACATCACACCTTCAACACAGCAGTCTGGCTGGTGACAGAGAGCAGTCCTTTTTCCTGTTTCCAGTTAGTCTCCAAATGCCATTTAAAAGGCAGCAGCAACTATAAAAGGCCCAAACATTTCAAAGCTGACACTCAACAAGATGTGAAGGCAGATTCAGTTTGATTGAGAAGATCTTACAAGAATACACAAGACTATTTCAGAAGTCAGGAGTTGGAAAAGGCTAAGCTACTAAACATAGCATCCCTCACTATTAATCAGGGTGAGCCTAAAGTTTACTCACAGGTGAGTAAGGCTGGCTGAGAGAAAAGGTGGTCTAGATGCTTGTCCTCTCACTCTTTCAAAAGCCGTCCAAGGCTTGTTAAGGCCTATCAAGCCTGCATAAAAGGGGTGCTTATGATGGGAAGCCATCCAAAGGAGAGATGGTCCTGTCCCTCAGGAGCTTGTCCTTCAGAGCGCCAGGGGACTCTTGCTGCAGGAACTATCCAGGTGGGGGAGAACTCTAAGGCAGCAATCCCAAGGTGGGCAGTACCTGTGACGGTTTGGGTGTTCCCTCCCCCACTTTAGAAATCATCTGGCTCTGGAAATTGAATGAAGCTTATATTTACAGCTAGCACAATTTACAAGCAGATATTTACAGTATACACAGATATATACAGAAATATACAAGGTAAAAGGTAATACAGAAACACAACTCCCCTCCCAGAAACCTGAGTCTCCAGGAAGGGCTCCCAACTGCCCCTTCACCTTCCCCCTACCCCTCTAAACCTTATCCCAGTCCTAAGGAAGAATGGAGGTTTGACCAGGGGGGTTAGGAAGCAAAGTGGATTATTTAAAGAACCAGAGGGTGAGGTTAGAAGAGAGATACAGCTCCAAACTCACCAGCAGCAGAAGTGCCGAGACTGGTTAATCTATGTTTTGCTTTTTGTTCTTATACATCTCAGCAAGCCTATGAGTGAAGTGGACATCACCATTTTTTTGCTTCCACAGCCTGTAATCTAATTCTTCTCACCAAAACATTCTAGCTAGCTTCAAACTAGCACAGTACCCCAATATTTATACCCTTCCTAGACAAAGAGCTGAGTTACCCCCTCCTAGGCACGAAGACCACAGCCAACGCCCAGCCTGATTCCAGCGCGGGCATCTGCACAGGGCAGCCCTCGTGCTGGAAGGGCACTTTGCTACCCCCCTTCACACCTGCAGGGCAGGGCGGGAAACAGGTGTTTCATGCCTTTCCTCTCCCATTCAAACCACGGAGGGAGAGGAATTTTGGGGTATACAGGACTCCAGGACAGTGCTTTACCTTTTTCCTCTGTACATCTAATTCCTTGTCTTTGGAAAAAGGGGGAAGAGAGAAAGGCATCCTATAAATTGTTGTTGGTTCTATTAACTATATTTGAGTCTTTGGGAAATTTAAGGTAGACAAGTTTCTTTCACAGTGTTCAAGATTCTACCTGCTGGGTTATCTAGTAGATGAATGAAGGAGGGAGGCTGGTTTAGTGACAAGTGGAAAGACTTCCAGTGAAGTTCCCTTAAACCTGGTGTGGTGTTGCCTTTAGCTGACATACAGTGCCATGAAATCTTTCCAGTTTTACTATTTTGATGTCGAGACACAGCTGGTTGACAACCCCCACTGTGAAACTGTCAGGGAGAGGTGAAAATGAAACCCAAGGGAGTCTATAATCTACACAAGTGCTACACTTCTCTTCAACTGAGTATAGTTATCTTGAAACCTGCAGCAACTTTGATGCTCTGGTTCCCTTCCTGGAGTGGTACTGTAAGATTTAGCACACTGGAGTCACGTGGACCTGCAAGGTCTTTAGAATGTACCTGGCATCAGTAATATATGTGAGGTTTTAATTTCCTAGTTATTAGACAAAGTATCTTGTAGACAGCTTAAATGTGAGCTGAGACTTGAGGCAGGTGATTGTTTCTCTTTTGAGCTACGCTTGCTACACAACAGCGTGCAAAAAAACTCCAAACGCAATCAAATGGAACCCCAGCCAGCCAGCCAAACATTGAGAAACCCACTCTATCACAGACATTTACATGATAAAATGTCAAAGCTTCACAGAATCATAGAAATTTAGAGGTTGGAAGGGACCTCCAGAGATCATGGAGTCCAACATCCCCTGCCAAGGCAGGATCCCCTAGAGTAGTTCACAGAGGAACGCATGCAGGCAGGTTTGGAAAGTCTCCAGAGAAGGAGACTCCACAACCTCTCTGGGCAGCCTGTTCCAGGGCCTTGTCACCCTCACTGCAAAGAAGTTTCTCCTTGTGTTGAGCTGAAACCTTCTCTGTTCCAGTTTGTAGCCACTGTTCCTTGTCTTATTGCTGCTGCCCACCATGTTTTCGTCTAACCTGACATGCCACGGCTTGTCCCCCATCAGTGGCTCATTAACTGGGTTCCTGCCTGCAGCAGCAGTGTTGATACCTTTGGTTTCACAGCCTCCACTTGTCTGCAGCAGTCCAGCTTGCAGCCACTCAGTTTTCCTCTCCTTCCCTCTGCCTTTGGAATGATATTGTATTTTTACCCTTGGAATAATAATTATGGGTTTTGGAAGCATCCTTTATACAGGAAAACTCCCTCAGGTTATCGGCACATCTTTGTGAGTAATTTTGGAGCTAGTTTTACTTCTGTAAGACTTGGTGTTGTGGACTGGGAACTTCCCCCACACACACTCTACTTGAAATTTCCAAGACTAACTCAGACAGTTTGGAGGTAGTATGAAGCCATATTTACAGCATGGTAAAATTTACAAGCATATATACACGATACATTTACAAGTATTTGCAACTATATACAGCTCAGAAATAATACAGAAATCCAAATTCCCTCCCAGGCAAAGAAAACTGCCCAGAAGGGCTCAAAGCTACCCCCTTCTCTGCCCTTTCCCTCTCTATCTCAGACAGACAAACAGAAACAAAGCAGAAGCCAGCAGTGCCAACAGGGACTTGTTATCTGCCAAGGTTAGAGGTGAGATATCAAAGCAGATCAGGGTTAATAGGGAAGTGATTAGATCTAATGACACAGACTAGACAGAAACAAACAGGGCAATGTCCCAGGATAAAGTGAGAGGACATCGTTTATATTCTGACTTCTTATTCCTCTCAGCAAACCAATGAATGATATAGACATCAAAATTATCTTCTTTTCACAACCAGTGATCTAATTCCTGTCATTAAAATATTCTAATTAACCTCAAACCAGCAGCTCTGCTATGAGGACAGGCTGAGAGAGTTGGGGCTCTGCAGACTGGAGAAGAGAAGGCTTCAAGGAGACCTTGGACCTTGCCTTCCAGTATCTGAAGGAAGCCTACAGGAAGGCTGGGGAGGGACTATTGACAAGGTCTGGTAATGTCAGGATGAGGAGTAATGGATTTAACCTGGCAGAGGGGAGATTTAAACTGGATGTTAGGAAGAAGTTCTTTGCAGTGAGGGTGGTGAGACACTGGCACAGGTTGCCCAGGGAGGTTGTGGCTGCTCCCTGCCTGGAGATGTTCAAGGCCAGGTTAGATGAGGCCTTGGGCAACCTGCTCTAGTGGGAGGTGTCCCTGCCTATGGCAGGGGGTTGGAGCTGGATGATCCCTGAGGTCCCTTCCAACCAAAATAGTTTTATGATTCTATGGTTGTGGCCCTAACTGGAACAGGCTGCCCAGAGGGGCTGTGGAGTCTCCTTCTCTGGAGACTTTCAAGACCTGTCAGGATGCATTCCTGTGTGACCTGAGATAGATCATGGTTCTGCTCCAGCAGGGTGGTTGGACTTGATGATGTCTTTGGGTCTGTTCCAACTCCTGACATATATGGCGCTGTGAACATCAGGTTTTTTCTTTCTTGGGTACTTCATGGAATTCCAGAATTCCTGTGATCTGTGGTAACTGTCTGCAGGAAAATGCCTGGGAACCATTATAGGAAACCCAGCATCTGAAATTTGTTTTTGATGATATCAGCCCAACATAATAGAAAGCTGATTTTTTGTGTAGAGGCAGCTGCATGCTGGGGAAATCCTAGGAGTATCCTTGGTATCGCTATGCATCGTGAGAATTACTTTGGACACAAATGCACCTCTAGGACAGAGTGCAGCACTGGTAGCCTGAGAGGGCTAATACCATACTGAAAAATGCCTGGGTGAGGACGACATAGAATCATAGAATCAACCAGGTTGGAAGAGACCTCCAAGATCATCCAGACCAACCTAACATCCAGCCCTGTCCATCTAACCAGACCATGGCACTAAGTGCCTCAGCCAGGCTTTGCTTGAACACCTCCAGGGACGGTGACTCCACCCCCTCCCTGGGCAGCCCATTCCAATGCCAATCACTCTCTCTGCCAACAACTTCCTCCTAACATCCAGCCTAGACCTCCCCTGGCACAACTTGAGGCTGTGTCCCCTTGTTCTGTTACTGATTGCCTGGCAGAAGAGACCAACCCCTACCTGGCTACAACCTCCCTTCAGGTAGTTGTAGACAGCAATGAGGTCACCCCTAAGCCTCCTCTTCTCCAGGCTATACAACCCCCAGCTCCCTCAGCCTCTCCTCATAGGGTTTGTGTTCCAGGCCTCTCACCAGCTTTGTTGCCCTTCTCTGGACACGTTCCAGCACCTCAACTTCTCTCTTGAATTGAGGAGCCCAGAACTGGACACAGTACTCAAGGTGTGGCCTGACCAGTGTTGAGTACAGGGGAAGAATAACCTCCCTCGTCCTACTGGCCACACTGTTCCTGATACAGGCCAGGATGCCATTGGCTCTCTTGGCCACCTGGGCACACTGCTGGCTCATCTTCAGCCTACTATCCACCAGTACCCCCAGGTCCCTTTCCTCCTGGCTGCTCTCCGGCCACTCTGTCCCCAGCCTGTAGCGTTGCTTGGGGTTGTTGTGGCCAAAGTGCAGAACCCTGCACTTGGCCTTGTTAAATCTCATCCCATTGGCCTCTGCCCACCCATCCAGCCTACCTAGGTCCCTCTGCAGGGCTCTCCTACCTTCCAACAGATCAATACCTGCTCTTAGCTTGGTGCCATCTGCAAACTTACTGATGCTGGACACAATCCTTTGGTCCAGATCATCAATAAAGATGTTGAACAGGACTGGGCCCAGCACTGATCCCTGGGGCACACCACTAGTGACAGCTGCCAACTGCATGTGGCACCATTCACCACCACTCTCTGGGCCCAGCCCTCTGGCCAGTCTTTGATCTATAGCAGAGTGAACCAGAAGCTGCCAGCTTGGCCAGGAGCTTGTTGTGGCTGACGGTGTCAAAGGCTTTGCTGAAGTCCAGGTAGACTTCATCCACAGCCTGCCCCACATTCACCAGGCAGGGAACCTGATCATAACAGGAACAAAATGCTCAATATCCTCAGGCTAACCCAGTGTATGCCAGATGTAATAGGTTTATGCTGCACTGGCATTAATGTAGATTTAGTAATAATCATATTTCCTTCTAAGAGTCAACAGGGATGCATCATGACTTGATACTTCTCATTGCTTGAGTCAAATTACCTAATTCTTAGCAATGTGGTTTTAAGAAACTTACATTTCCTGGCTGGACATTTCACTGAAATAATAAATGTATATATATATATATATTTTAAAGCTGAAAGAATATTCCTATATAAAGTTCGTTTTGTGGTTTAACTGTTTGGGGTCCACATTATGCAAGATCCAAGTGATTAGGATGTTGTAGCCTCTATTGTACCACCACGCCCTTTTCCTTTCCCCTGCCAGTAACATAGAGAAGAAGTTAAAGCAGTGCTGAGCTGATGAGGAAAACGAGCAAACAGCTTTACAGCTCACCAGGAAGCACTCAGTAGCCCTTTGCATCTCCATTGCTCACCTGCAGATTATCCAGCTGTGCCAGCAGAGGCTTTTAACTCCATACTGATCACATTTTTTTGGACCTCAATTTGCATTATTCCACATTGTGTGCTGCAAGACGCTGTCAGGAATAAATTTGCTCTGCTGGGAGTTTATTGTTAGCACCCCAGAAAAATGGCTGTAATTACCCAAATCAGAGTATTTCAGAGACAGCCACCATAGCCTAGCTGAAGTGCTGCAGCTGACGTCACCCTATTAAAACAGTGTCTTAATTGTAATCAGTGGTTAGAAGAGATTACTTTATTTGGTGTACACAGTTCATATAATGAACTGCCTCTTACAGACTGAATATTTGAGAGGAGGACTGGGAGTCTGTCTGTGGGGATGGGGGGGGGTCTTTTTAAACTTTATTACTTCTTCCTTACTTTTCTACTTCAACTTAAAATAAAATTGCTGATTCTTTTTCCCCAGTTTAGAATAGAATAGAACCAACCAGGTTGGAAGAGAACTCCAAGATCATCCAGTCCAACCTATCACCCATCCCTATCCAGTCAAATGGACCATGGCACTAAGTGCCTCATCCAGGCTTTTCTTGAACACCTCCAGAGATGGTGACTCCACCACCTCCCTGGGGAGTGCATTCCAATGGTAAATCACTCTCTCTGTGAAGAACTTCCTCCTAACATCCAGCCTAGACCTCCCCTGGCACAACTTGAGACTGTGTCCCCTTGTTCTGATGCTGGTTGCCTGGGAGAAGAGATCAACTACCAATTTAATACTGACCCCCCCGACTTAATGCTGAAAAACCTTCAGATAATCTTTATTTTATAGATATAACAGCTTTTGTGTTTGTAGATGACAGTGTCTGAAGGAGAACCCACACAACCACTCACAGTTTCACAGCAGAGGTTGTGGCAGAAAGATTAAACCCCATGCTAGTCATGCTTGGACTCACTGACTTTCTTACTGGTAGAAATGTGGGTTTGGAAGTAATCTGTATCACAGTTTTTCAGTATTCCCTCCCAGATCTCCTGGCTTCTGACAGGGCAGACCAATTCCCTTACACTTAGTATAAGCATTGCAATGAAAGCTGGTTGGCACCGACAGCACAAGGGGAAAAGCTCTGGGTTTGAAGAGTTTTTCATAATGGCAATGAAATCCAATTTAGCAAAATAGGAGAAGATATGGCAGAAAAAAACCCCAAACCTTATTCTTCTGTAGAAGTTGTGTTTGCATTAGCTGATAGATCTCATTCTTGGTCATAGCAGAGAAAAGGTTATTGTCCCCTCTCTTTCTCACACACTCTTTCTCACCAGCCTGCTCCACTGTTCTATTTATAGCTCTCTCTTTCTTTCTTTTGCCCTTTTCTCTGTTTCACATTATCTCTGTTTCTCATTCCATTTCTTTCTCACACCCTCTCTCTGTTTCTGACCTCGTTTCCCTCAGGCAATGCCTCTCTGTTCACCCTTGGCCCCACTTCCTTCACTCTCTCCCTCCCTGCTTTAGAAATCTCCAGATGTTTTTCTATCTCCATTTCCAAATCCTTGACCACAGGGACCTGTATCTCTCCCTTCTCTCCACCCCCAACCTTAGAACAAGAAAACTTAATTTAAAAATCTTTCCTGTCTCCCAGCACCTCAAAATCATGATGTATGGATCTTGTTAGGGAAATCATAAGCATAGTGAACATGCAAATTTAGCCAGGTTGAAACAAGCAAAACAAGACCCCATGGATATTTAAAAAGAATACATTAAAAACATGACACTCACTGATTTTGTACTCCCTTATTCATTATTCTTTTACTTGTCCACAAGCTCATATTTGCAGACAAGTAGATGCTTTGAAGTCAAATGTATCAGCTGAAGCTGGGCTATATCATAGAATCATAGACTCATAAAATCAACCAGGTTGGAAGAGACCTCCAAGATCATCCAGTCCAACCTAACATCCAGCCCTGTCCAGTCAACTAGACCATGGCACTAAGTGCCTCATCCAGGCTTTGCTTGAACACCTCCAGGGACGGTGACTCCACCACCTCCCTGGGCAGCCCATTCCAATGCCCATCATACTCTTTCTTCCTCCTAACATCCAGCTTAGACCACTCCCGGCACAATTTGAGACTGCATACCCCTGTTTTGTTGCTGGTTGCCTGGGAGAAGAGACCAACTCCCACCTGGCTACAGCCTCCTTTCAGGTAGTTGTAGGCAGCAATGAGGTCACCCCTGAGCCTCCTCTTCTCCAGCCTGAACAACCCCAGCTCCCTCAGCCTCTCCTCACAGGGCTGTGGTCCAGGCCCTTCACCAGCCTTGCTGCCCTTCTCTGGACACCTTCCAGCACCTCAACATCTCTCTTGAATTGAGGAGCCCAGAACTGGACACAGCACTCAAGGTGTGGCCTGACCAGTGTTGAGTATGGGGGAAGAATAACCTCCCTTGTCCTACTGGCCACACTGTTCCTGATCCAGGCCAGGATGCCATTGGCTCTCTTGGCCACCTGGGCACACTGCTGCCTCATCTTCAGCTACT
>WAAF01010198.1:6071-21686 GCA_013400475.1 Tricholaema leucomelas | reverse complement strand
AAGGAAGGAAGGAAGGAAGGAAGGAAAAAACCCCAAGCCTGTTCCAAACTGAGTAGTCCCATCTGAAAACTCCGCTTGACCCCCGCAGCTCTGTGGCTGGTGTGCTGAGGCAGCCAAGCAGCTTTCTTTTCCCAAGTGACTCAGAGTGTATTCTCCAACGGACTGCAAAAGCTGCCTCTTCCAACACTTCCCTTCCCCTCCCTTCCCCACTTTGCCTTGCCTTTCCTTTCTCTTTTCTCTTTTTTTTTCTTTTCTTTTCTTTTCTTTTCTTTTCTTTTCTTTTCTTTTCTTTTCTTTTCTTTTCTTTTCTTTTCTTTTCTTTTCTTTTCTTTTCTTTTCCTTTCTTTTCTTTTCCTTTCTTTTCTTTTCCTTTATTTTTTCCTTTCCTTTTCTTTTCCTTTCTCTTTTCCTTTCTTTTTTCCTTTCCTTTCTTTTTTCCTTTCCTTTCTTTTTTCCTTTCCTTTCCTTTCCTTTCCTTTCTTTTCCTTTCCTTTCCTTTCCTTTCCTCTCCTCTCCTCTCCTCTCCTCTCCATTCCTTTCCTTTTATCTTTATCTAAGCCTATGCTCCAAACTATGGAGTTTAGTTAGAGATTAACTTAAACTCTGCCACGTCCAACACCACAAAAAGAGTCTGTGTCAGTGGGGTTCATGGGTGGAAGTTCATGTCAGGAAGAACTTCTTCAGCATGAGAGTGGTGAGAGGCTGGAATGGGTTGCCCAGGGAGGTGGTTGAGGCCCCGTGGCTGGAGGTGTTTCAGGCCAGGCTGGCTGAGGCTGTGTGCAGCCTGCTCTAGGGTAGGGTGTCCCTGGGCATGGCAGGGGGGTTGGAGCTGGCTGCTCCTTGTGGTCCCTTCCAACCCTGACTGATTCTGTGATGCTATGAAAATAACAGCCTTTATTTGCCCTAATCAAAGCATGACAAGCATTAAGGAACTCTCCTTGCAAAACAGAACTCAGACAGCAGTAAGAGGCTAAATAGGCTTTGTGCAGTCACTTCTCCTTGGTGGCAAGCAGCAGGAGTAGATGAAATAGTTTCAAGCTGTGCCAGGGGAGGTTCAGGCTGGATGCTAGGAAATATTTTGTCCCAGAGAGGGTTCTCAAACACTGCCCAGGTCTGCCCAGGGCAGTGGTGGAGTCACCACCTCTGGAGGTGTTTAAGCAGCCTGTGGAGCTGGTGCTTAGGGATATGGTTTAGGATTGACCCTCAAGTGGGTTGCAGGTTGGACATGGATAATCTTTGAGGTCTCCTCCAACCAGATGTTTTCTGTGATGGTCACACACACACATCTTCCACACACCACCAGGAGAACATCTCCTGGCATGAAACAGCTTTCAGGATCAGCCCCAGTCTAAACAAACCCTCTCAGAATCTGAGCAGATGAAGTTGTTTTAAAGAGGGGGCATGTGGAAGTCATCAAACACTGACATCAGGCACAAGCCAGGCTTCTCTCCTGAGAGAGCTGGACACAAGCTGGCTCTTGGTGCAGGATCAGCAACGTTCCTGGATTGTTTCCTGCTCTCCAATGGTTTGGCAAAATCCTCTTAAAAGGGGTAATAGATATCCAAAAGGCTCTTATGAAGTGACATTAAATGACAGCTTGTTATTTCAGCAGATAGCAGGGTGGCTACTCTAAAAAAGCAGGCTGCAAGTAGGGGGAAAGGCCACTGTGAAAGAGAAATAGGCTGCTAAACATACAGCAGACTCAAGAGAAGTCAGCAAGCAAAGCCTGCCATGAGCATGCCCCCAGACCCCAGAGGGCCTCTAGCATCTGGCTGAACACAGTGCCTGGCAGCAAAATGTCCCTGACAGTGCCCCACAGTTCTCTCTTCTTGGGTGCATTTCCCACAAGCATTGGAAGAAGTCTGTGGACAATGATCACAGATCCCAGGATGTTAGAGGCTGGAAGGGACCTCTGGAGATCTTCCAGCCCAACCCCCCTGCCACGGCAGGAGCAGAGAATCCAGCACAGGTCACACAGAACACATCCAGACAGGTCTGGGAAGGCTCCACAGAAGGAGACTCCACAACCTCTCTGGGCAGCCTGTGCCAGGGCTCTGGGACCCTCACAGCCAAGAAGTTGTTGCTCCTGTTGAGGTGGAACTTGCTGTGCTGCAGTGTCCATCCCTTGCCCCGTGTCCTGTGGCAGGGCACAAGTGAGCAGAGGCTGTCCCTGTCCCTTCCTTCCTGCCCCCCAGCCCTCAGCTCTTGATAGACATTGCTCAGATCCCCTCTCAGCCTTCTCCTCTGCAGACTGCCCAGCCCCAGGGCTCTCAGCCTCTCCTCACCAGGCAATGCTGCAGTCCCTTCAGCACCCTTGTAGCCCTCCCTTGGACTCTCTCCAGTCGATCCCTGTCCCTCTTGAACTGGGGAGCCCAGAACTGGATGCAGTATTACAGATGGGACCTCACCAGGGCAGAGTGGAGAGAGAGGAGAAGCTCCCTGGATCTGCTGCATACACTCTTCTCAGTGCCCCCCCAGGATGCCATTGGCCTCCTTGGCCCCAAGGGCACATTGCTGTGCCATGCAGAACTTGCTGCCCACCAGCACTGCCAGGGCCTCCTGCGTGGGGCTGCTCTCCAGCAGCTCACCTCCAGACCTCTACCGGTGCAGTTTATTCCTTCCCTGGTGCAGCACTCAAGACAGGTGAGTTGATCTCACACATGGAGACCAACTAGAATGAGACTAGAAGTAGTCAATGCCTTTTCCAGGCTTGCCCTGCACATCTTCAGAGGGGAAGATGTAGAAATACTCAGGGGAAAGAAGTATTTGTAACCAACTAATTGAATGTGACCAGGAAGAGAAGAGTGACGCTGATGTCCTCTGCAGAGTCTGCTGGACCTGCTGCACAATGAGCTCATTCCTTTGCTGCCTGTGCAAAATGCCTGCTGTGGGGTGATTATTCTTTGTCTGATCAGAGAAGTGGAAGGAGTCTCTGTGTGAGTGCCTTCAGAATGACAACACACACAAAAACTCTTAACCAGCTTGAATGGAAGGCATTAGAGACCCAAACTCCTCTAGAAGAGCAAAGACACTGCCAGGCTCAGAGCCACCACTCCTGTTCCTAGCCTGCAGCTGTGCCTGATCCTGCCTCCCTGCCACATTTGCTCCCAGTTCCATTCAGCACAGCATTTACTGGGCTGAACAGCCTTGGGAAGACAGGACAGCACACAGCACAACGTGTCCATCTGTCCAGCCCCCAGCTTTACTAGCACATGCAGGTCTTCCCTCACCTCCTCACCGTCTCCTTCTTCACCCTCAGAACCCTCAGTGCTGGTGAGTATTGCCCCAGGGCTGTTAATGGCCACGGTGCAGCTGAGATCTGAGCAGAGCAGAGGAGCAGAAGCTAAAAGCCTGCTGTGGGCTGTGAGTAGGCACAGAGGGAATCACAGAACCATAGCATCAGGCAGGTTGGAAGAGAGCTCCAAGCTCAGCCAGCCCAACCTAGCACCCAGCCCTGCCCAACCAACCAGACCATGGCACTAAGTGCCCCAGCCAGGCTTGGCTTCAACACCTCCAGCCACAGCCACTCCACCACCTCCCTGGGCAGCCCATTCCAATGCCAATCACTCTCTCTGACAACAACTTCCTCATCACATCCAGCCTAGACCTGCCCTGCCACAGCTTCAGACTCTGTCCCCTTCTTCTGTTGCTGGCTGCCTGGCAGCAGAGCCCAACCCCACCTGGCCACAGCCTCCCTGCAGGGAGCTGCAGACAGCAATGAGCTCTGCCCTCAGCCTCCTCTGCTGCAGGCTGCACACCCCCAGCTCCCTCAGCCTCTCCTCACAGGGCTGTGCTCCAGGCCCCTCCACAGCCTTGCTGCCCTTCTCTCCACACCTTCCAGCACCTCAACATCTCTCTGCAATTCAGGAGCCCACAGCTGGACACAGCACTCAAGCTGTGGCCTCAGCAGTGCTGAGCACAGGGGCACAAGAACCTCCCTTGTCCTGCTGCCCACACTGCTCCTGAGCCAGCCCAGGATGCCATTGGCTCTGCTGCCCACCTGGGCACTGCTGCCTCAGCTTCAGCTCCTCTCTCCCAGCACCCCCAGCTCCCTCTCTGCCTGGCTGCTCTCAGACTCTCTGGCCCCAGCCTGTGGTGCTGCTTGGGGTTGTTGTAGCCAAAGTGTACCACTCAGGAGAGCACAGGAGGTACAGTAGGTAAGATGCATTGCCAAATCCTGTAGTGGAACAGGTGCAGCTAAGGGGAGAGATACAAAACGCTGGTGAAGGATAGGAGTGGCAAAACAGGAAGGAGAAAACTGTGCTTCAGAGCCTCCAAGGTCCATGGGGCACTCTTTGGTGCATTGAGAGAGCCCTGAGGGGCTGGATGAGATCTTTGGTCGGGGAGGGAGCAAGGAGGAAGAGCAGTGCAGGGAAGGCTGTTTATTAAACAGGTTCTCCATGAGCATGCTGGCAGAGGCACAGGCACCCTGATGCTTACCCTTCCCTCTTGACCTTCCAGCAGCTAAATGCTCTGAAATCCAGCTGAATGAAAAGAGATGTCTGCTGTCTCCTTTGGAAGCTTGCCTTTGGCAAATCTGCTTGCAAGGAGGTGCATCCCTCCTCTAGCTCATGGAGGGTATGAATTCATTCCCCAGCCCTCTAACCCTGCAAAAATGCCTGCTCTGAAACAAAGAATTTCCTTGCTCCCAGGCAGAAAAGGTTAACCCCTTCCTCACTGAAACTGAGACCTTTAAAAACCCACTCTGCATTTCAGAGTTATTCAGGTCAGTCAGCAGGAGGAAAAGCTTTGGGCAGACTTTAGGGTGCACATTGAGGTTGCTTTATGCAAAGGGGGAGTCCTTCCAAGTGACCTGTGGTTCCAGGGGACACCACGAGGCTTGGTGTGCTGCTTGGAGGCTCACAGGAGTCTCTCAGCCAGAAAAATCAGACCCTAGGCTGTGAAAAGGAAACAATGCTGAGGTCTGCTGCACTCAGAGGCTGGCTGGGATGCAGGAAAGCAAGAACACAAACATAGGTAAGACAGAGCAGGAGAGTCAGAGTGTGTCTGTCTGTCACAGCTGCTGTCTGTGCTTTCTGCCTTATCTATCAGAGTTGGTGCCTGTGCTTTTATTCCTGGGCTTGGGCTGTGTAACTCAACTAATTCTGCTACTAACCCCCCTGGCTGATCCTCCAAACTCACCTTGCAGGTAAAGCAGGCTCTGGGATAAGGCAGAGGGGTGGAAAGAAGGTGCTTGGGAGCCCCTCCTGGGCACTCTGGTTTCTGGCAGGGCTGTTGTGTTTCTGCATCACCTTTAACTTGTCTATTGCTGTCTAGAGCTGTGAATATTGTAACTATCTGCTTGTATCTTGTGCTGAGCTGTGAGTAGAAAGCTTCAGTCCTTAACTGCCAGCTCAGCTGAGTCTAGTCTGGGTGATTTCATAAATGTAGGGGGGCAGGGAACTCCCAAACTGTCACAACCTGTTGTGTCCAGGAGGACCCAGATGAAGGCCACCAAGGAGTCAGAGGGCAGGAGCACCTCTCCTCTGAAGACAGGCTGAAAGTATTGGGGCTGTTCAGCCTGGAGAACAGAACCATAGAATCAAGCAGGTTGGAAGAGAGCTCCAAGCTCAGCCAGCCCAACCTAGCACCCAGCCCTGCCCAACCAACCAGACCATGGCACTAAGTGCCCCAGCCAGGCTTGGCTTCAACACCTCCAGCCACAGCCACTCCACCACCTCCCTGGGCAGCCCATTCCAATGCCAATCACTCTCTCTGCCAACAACTTCCTCATCACATCCAGCCTAGACCTGCCCTGCCACAGCTTCAGGCTCTGTCCCCTTCTTCTCTTGCTGGCTGCCTGGCAGCAGAGCCCAACCCCAGCTGGCTACAGCCTCCCTGCAGGCAGCTGCAGACAGCAATGAGCTCTGCCCTGAGCCTCCTCTGCTGCAGGCTGCACACCCCCAGCTCCCTCAGCCTCTCCTCACAGGGCTGTGCTCCAGGCCCCTCCCCAGCCTTGCTGCCCTTCTCTCAACACCTTCCAGCACCTCAACATCTCTCTGCAATTCAGGAGCCCACAACTGCACACAGCACTCAAGCTGTGGCCTCAGCAGTGCTGAGCACAGGGGCACAAGAACCTCCCTTGTCCTGCTGCCCACACTGCTCCTGAGCCAGCCCAGGATGCCATTGGCTCTGCTGCCCACCTGGGCACTGCTGCCTCCTCTTCAGCTCCTCTCTCCCAGCACCCCCAGCTCCCTCTCTGCCTGGCTGCTCTCAGCCACTCTGGCCCCAGCCTGTGGTGCTGCTTGGGGCTGTTGTGGCCGAAGTGCAGAACCCTGCACTTGGCCTTGTTCAGCCTCATCACATTGGCCTCTGCCCATGCTCTGGACACCTTCCAGCACCTCAACATCTCTCTTGAATTGAGGATCCCAGTAGATGGGAAGTGAATGCTGGTGCCCACATTCTCTCCACCCCTGCCCTGAGAACAGGTTCACTCTGAGGTCTTTAATCCTTGAATTTCCACGCTGCATCCCTGGTAACCATCCCTTATCCATTGTAAAGGCTGATGACTCTTTCACTTCCTTCAGCTAAACTTCTTTTTCTTTGCATTTGATGTCCTTCCCCCTGATCTGCATCTCCATCTGGCTGAGAATTTAGATGCCTCTGGAGCTCGATTTGCATCTGCAACAAAGGCTTTGTGAGGACTCAATACTGCAATGAACCCAGGGGTGAGTAGGTTTCAGGGGGCTTGACTCTGCCAGCCCATGTGCTCAGAGGTGAGGGCTCTCTTGCCATTGCCTGTGCCTCTGGGACTAGCCAGATGTTTGGCTCCAAGAAGGTCCATTTGTCTTCCCTGGACACTGCTTGTCAGGGAGGGAAACGTTTCTGCAGTGCTTTGTGAATTGGATGAACAGAAGCAAGGGGAAGCCTCTGAGCATCAGTGGCACAGGACTGGTGAGCATCTGATGTGCTTTCCAGACATGGCAGTGGTAAGAAAGAGAGGTTGGACTTTGTTGCTTGTCCCAGTCACCACTTGGGCATACCTGTAAATCACTCTTCACCCCCTCCTGGGAGTGTGCAGCCTGCAGAAGAGGAGGCTCAGGGCAGAGCTCATTGCTGTCTGCAGCTGCCTGCAGGGAGGCTGTAGCCAGGTGGGGTTGGGCTCTGCTGCCAGGCAAACAGCAACAGAAGAAGGGGACAGAGCCTGAAGCTGTGGCAGGGCAGGTCTAGGCTGGATGTGATGAGGAAGTTGTTGTCAGAGAGAGTGATTGGCATTGGAATGGGCTGCCCAGGGAGGTGGTGGAGTGGCTGTGCCTGGAGGTGTTGAAGCCAAGCCTGGCTGGGGCACTTAGTGCCATGGTCTGGTTGGTTGGGCAGGGCTGGGTGCTAGGTTGGGCTGGCGGAGCTTGGAGCTCTCTTCCAACCTGCCTGATTCTGTGATTCTACTCTGTGATTGTCAGCAGGGAAAGGACCAAAGCCTGACTGCCCTTTGGGGCCATTTAAGGTTAAACAGCACTTGTTGATTTTCTGAAGCATCTCCAGACATACCTGGAAGACACAAGAGTGTTTTGGCTTCCAGTTGGTACCAAACAGTTAGAGTCATAGAATCACAGAATTATCAGGGCTCAAAGAGGCCTCAAGGACCATCCATCTCCAACCCTGCCACGGGCAGGGACACCTCACACCAGATCAGTTTGCCCAGTGTCACATCCAGCCTGGCCTTAAAATCTTTCAGGGATGAGGCTTCCACCACCTCCCTGGGCAACCTGTGCCAGTGTCAGCTGTGGGAAAGGCATGGCTGCAATCCACCCTTCTCTGCCTCCCATGACACTTGGGCACATGTGTGCACTGTGTGCATCACCCTGTACGACACCCACCCTGGCCACAGCTCACAACCTGCCTGCCGCAGGCTGCTTTGTTTGCCTTCCTTTTGCTGCTGCCTCCAAACCAACTCACAGACTCACACAACTGTCAGGGCTGGTAGAGGCCTCAAGGATCATCCAGCTCTATCCTCTCTGCTATGGGCAGGGACACCTCACACCAGATCAGGTTGCCCAGAGCCACATCCAGATTGACCTTAAAAACTTCCAGGGCTGAGGCTTCCACCACCTCCCTGGGCAGCCTGTGCCAGTGTCTCACCACCCTCATGGGGAACAACTTCTTCCTAACATCCAAGCTCAATCTGCCCTCCTCTAGCTTGGATCCTTTCCCCCCCCCAGTCCTATCACTGTGTGGCACCCTACAGCAGCCTCATGCTGGCTGGCTGAGAACCTCTCTGCAGCAGAGCTTGCAGGCTTGAATGACCTCCCCAGCCCTGTCCAGAGGCAGCTCTCCTGCCAGCTGCAGATGCGCTGTGACGTTAAACAAGAACGGACGTGCTGAAACCCTGGACTGAGTCAACTGGCAAACACTGCCTTTTGTGTTTTAATTCCTTAAGCAGCATGCTCAGAACATCCTGTGCTGTGCTTTGTGCTGGAGAAGAAACTGGCCATGCTGGGCAGTGTGTTAATTCAGGGCTTAGATATCGGCTGAAGGGCTTCTCGCCTCCTGGCGTTCAAGGCTGCCCAACCCTCGTCGCATCCAGCTCTCCCTCACCAAGCTGTCAGGCCTGAGCTGGGATATTTAGTGGCTGAAGAGCTGTACAGCCTGAAATATGAAATATCAGCTGCTTGGGCTGCTGGGGCTGCCATGTTTTGCTCTGGTTTCAGATGCAGTCATTTCCAGGGGCAAAGCAAATCCTTCGTGTGGCCATGCAGGCTTCTCTCTCAGCAGCACCACTGCTCTCGGCTCTGCCCAGCCTGGGTTGGGGGAGAAACTTGGCTGTGCTGGTTTGAAGCTAGCTGGAATGTTTTGGTGAGAAGAACTACATTATAGGCTGAGAAATGAAAACAAGGGTGAGGTCTACCTCGCTCACAGTCTTGCTGAGATGTGTAAAGAAGAGAGGCAAAACAAAGATAAAGTCTCTTTGCTCTGCACTTTGCTCTTGACTTGGCTCTGGGCTGTGCTCTCAGCTCTTCGCCTGCTGGGGAGCTGGGGCTGCTGGCTGAACTCCATCTTGCTTTCTAACCTCACCCTCCATTTGCTTTGGCTGATTCACCTTTGCTTCTTAATCCCCCTGGCCAAACCTCCATTCTTCCTTGGGACTGGGGTAATGTTGAGAGGGGTAGGGGGAAGGTGAGGGGTGGTTGAGAGCCCCTCCTGGGGACTCAGGTTTCTGGGAGGGGAGTTGTGTTTCTGTATTCCCCTTTCCCTTGTCTATTTCTGTCTATCACTGTACATACTGTAACTATCTGCTTGTACATTGTGCCAGCTGTAAATATAAGCTTCATTCAATTTCCAGAGCTGGCTGAGTCTAGTCTGGGTGATTTCTAAAGTGGGGGGGGGCAGGGGACACCCAAACCATCACATTGACCTTTGGCATGAGGGCTGCCACAGGCTCCACGATGGACCCAGAGCTCCTGGGAATTTCAGTTTAAACTCCATGAGGATTGGGCAACATTTGCTGCTGCTGATCCCCACAGGCCACCTTGAAAGGGGACACAAGAGGAAGGGAGGAAGGGAACGTGCCTGGCACTCATCAGCCAGCGGCAGCAGGCTGGGCTCCAGCTGCAGCAGTGGGGGACAATGAGCAGAAGAAAGGGAGATAAGCAGCCAGGAAGCAGGCAGGGGGGGGGATTGGAGCAGAAAGCCACAAGAAAGCAGAAAGGGAGAGCTGAAAGGGGAAATGCAGGCCTGGCAGCCAGCAGGGAACAAGAGGGAAGCCTGTATCAGAGAGGGAGCCCTCAGGAAATGTCAGATGGGCGCCAGGGTAAAGGCTCTGCGTGGCCTGGGAAGCAGGAAAGCAACACCAGCAAGGGGGAGCAGAGGGACTAGGAACTGCTCTGTGAACATCCATGGGGAGATGGGATGGAGAAGCCTTTGTTATCCCATGCTTCAGAGGGGAATGGTCACTTGGACAAACAGCCACCCAGAAGGAAAAGCTTGAATCAGCTGGGACTGTGGATGGCAGAGCTGGTGAGCAAGGTCCACCTGCAGACATTCAATGAGCTGGGACTGTGGATGGCAGAGCTGGTGAGCAAGGTCCACCTGCAGGTATTCAATGAGCTGGGACTGTGGATGGCAGAGCTGGTGAGCAAGGTCCACCTGCAGACATTCAATGAGCTGGGACTGTGGATGGCAGAGCTGGTGAGCAAGGTCCACCTGCAGACATTCAATGAGCTGGGACTGTGGATGGCAGAGCTGGTGAGCAAGGTTCACCTGCAGACATCCAATGAGCTGGGACTGTGGATGGCAGAGCTGGTGAGCAAGGTTCACCTGCAGGTATTCAATCTGGGACTACAAAGGTGGTGTGGTTTCCCCTATGTGTTCCTGGGAACAAAATCTCTTCAGGATCATGTGAACAAATCTGAGCAATGCAAAGAAATGGTCATGAGAAGACACAACCCTTGGAGCAGAAAGAGCTCCTGATGGAGGGCAAAGAGGTTCACTCTTCCCGATGGACCATCCAGGAAGGACCATGTGGAACAGAAGACCTGAAGAGATTTTGTTCACATGATCCATATGGTCCACTGGGAATTCTAGGATTCTATCCTGTGATTCTATGACCTCAGCAATGCAAAGAAAGGGTCATGAGAAGACACAACCCCTGGGACAGAAATGGGTCCTGATGGAGGGCAAAAGAGGTTCACTCCTCCCAGTGGACCATCTAGGAAGGATCATGTGAACAAAATCTCTTTAGGTCTTCTATTTCAAACCTGAGTGAGGTGCATGCAAATCACTGCTATGGGAAGGTTGGATTTGACCATGGGAAAGTTGGATTTGACCATGGGAAAGTTGGATTTGCTACATGAAGAAGGTCATGGAGCAGATCCTGCTAAGGCACGTAGAGGACAGGGAGGTGATCCAAGACAACCAGCATGGCTTTACTAGGGGCAAATCCTGCCCCACCAAGCTACTGGATCTCAATTCCAGAGAGATGTTGAGGTGCTGGAAGGTGTGGAGAGAAGGGCAGCAAGGCTGGGGAGGGGCCTGGAGCACAGCCCTGTGAGGAGAGGCTGAGGGAGCTGGGGGTGTGCAGCCTGCAGAAGAGGAGGCTCAGGGCAGAGCTCATTGCTGTCTGCAGCTCCCTGCAGGGAGGCTGTAGCCAGGTGGGGTTGGGCTCTGCTGCCAGGCAGCCAGCAACAGAAGAAGGGGACACAGCCTCAAGCTGTGGCAGGGCAGGTCTAGGCTGGATGTGATGAGGAAGTTGTTGTCAGAGAGAGTGATTGGCATTGGAATGGGCTGCCCAGGAAGGTGGTGGAGTGGCTGTGCCTGGAGGTGTTGAAGCCAAGCCTGGCTGGGGCACTTAGTGCCATGGTCTGGTTGGTTGGGCAGGGCTGGGTGCTAGGTTGGGCTGGCTGAGCTTGGAGCTCTCTTCCAACCTGCTTGATTCCGTGATTGCATGATTCTGTATGGAGCTGTGTCCCTCTGCCCTACCAAAGCCTGCTCTGGACAACTGTGAGATGCTTCAGCCATAGGTCAGTAACTCCTAACTTGCTGCAAAGCCCAACTGTGACTTTACTCAACACTTTAGAGGAGAAAGTGGCTTATGGGAGTCAGCAGAGAGGCCAAAGACAGATAGGTTGGGCTGGATGAGCTTGGAGGTCTCTTGATTCTATTCTATTCTGCTTTATTCTGTTCTGTTCTGTTCTATTCTATTCTCAACTAGATCAGGTTGTCCACAGCCCTGTCCAGCCTCACCTTGAATATCTCTAGGAATGGGTGGAATGGAAATCCTATCTCCAAGGCTGGCAGAATGACTGATTAAGCTCCCTCCTGCAGGACAGAGAGCTCTTGTGCTGTCCTGTGTCATAGAATGACTTAAGTTGGAAGGGACCTGAAAGAGCAGCTAGTTGCAACCCTCTGCCACAGGCAGGGACACCTCCCAGTAGAGCAGGTTGCTCAAAGCCTCATCCAGCCTGGTCTTAAACATTTTGATGGCTATGGTGGATCAGGATCCATTATGATGGATCAGGCAAAGGCCTTTTCTCTCTTTTTGGGTTATGCAGTGGCACTGCCAGCAAAAGGGAAGGCAAGGCAAAGGTTCCCAACTTCACATGCTCCACAGAGCATCAAGACTGCACCACGAGCAAATGGGCTGAGGTTACTTCATGTGAGGGAAAGGGAAGAGTAGACAGCAAAGCTCTCCTGCACAGCTGGATTTGTGTGTCAGCAGCTGTGTTACCTTCCCAGCACATATCAACATTCCTTTATTCATTCACTCTTACTACCTCTTGACTTAGCTGCCTAAACCCCAACGTACAAACCCTTTAAGGTAGAGTTTGGCATTTTAGAGGAGAGCAGCCCTGTGCAAGGGAACCAGAGACTGGTGCTGGCAGCCCCCAGAGCTGTTCCCAGCAGGCACTGGATTTGGCCAGGGTGTAACTCAGAGCAGACATCTCTCATCCAGCCTTTGGTACTGCACTTGGCCCATCCTTTTCTCAGTCTCGATGTGCCAGAAGCATAGAAAAAGCCTTATAGAGGCTGCAACCTGCTCTGGGTGAACACACAAACCCTTTAAGGTAAAGAGCTTGGTGGTTTAGAGGAGAGCAGCCCTGTGCAAGGGAACCAGAGACTGGTGCTGGCAGCCCCCAGAGCTGTTCCCAGCAGGCACTGGATTTGGCCAGGGTGTAACTCAGAGCAGACATCTCTCATCCAGCCTTTGGTACTGCACTTGGCCTTTTCTCAGCCCCGGTGGTGGGGGTTGGTCTCTTCTCCCAGGCAACCAGCAACAGAAGAAAGGGACACAGCCTCAAGCTGTGCCAGGGCAGGTCTAGGCTGGATGTGAGGAGGAAGTTGTTGTCAGAGAGAGTGATTGGCATTGGAATGGGCTGCCCAGGGAGGTGGTGGAGTGGCCGTGGCTGGAGGTGTTGAAGCCAAGCCTGGCTGGGGCACTTAGTGCCATGGTCTGGTTGGTTGGGCAGGGCTGGGTGCTAGGTTGGGCTGGCTGAGCTTGGAGCTCTCTTCCAACCTGCTTGATTCTATGATTGTATGATTCTAAGCATAGCAAAAGCCTTATAGAGGCTGCAACCTGCTCTGGGTGACCTTGCTTTAGCAGGGAGGGGTTGCACTAGATGATCTCCAGAGGTCCCTTCTGACCCCTGCCCTTCTGTGATTCAACAGCAGCCCCCTCCCCTCCTAAATCCAGCTGAGCTCCGTGGCACAGCCTGTGTGGTATCTTTTGCTCCCTTTAAAGCCGCTGACATCTTCCCCTCGCCCCCTGCTACCGCTGCAGACCCCCACCCCCAAGGAGCTCGGGTTTGCATTTTTCTCTGAACAAAGGCTTTCTGAGAGCAGGAGGCCTCCAGCTGCCCACTGCAGCTCCCTCCAGCTGAGCTGTGCTCCTCTCATTAGCATGAACCTGAAAGTTCTTCTCGCCGTCTATGCTCTGCTCCTCACCGGTGTGAAAGGGAACCGAAACCACCAGAGCCAGGCTGAAACTCACCTCCCCTTCTTTTTCTGCCATTGCCAACATGTGCAGAGCAGATTTAGGAAAACCATAAGTCAAACCCCTGCCAGGAGCTGGAAAGGTTGCTTGTGACTAAGCAGTTTTGTGTTTATTCCTCCTGCCTTCTGGTGCGCTGAGCTGCTGAAGGCAAAAGGCTGCGCTCTGACAAGTAACATCTCAGGCTAATTGCCCACAGAGGGGTTCAAGCTGCATGTTTGCCTCCGGACTAATGCAAGTCAGCTGTGGGAAAGGCATGGCTGCAATCCACCCTTCTCTGCCTCCCATGACACTTGGGCACATGTGTGCACTGTGTGCATCACCCTGTACGACACCCACCCTGGCCACAGCTCACAACCTGCCTGCCGCAGGCTGCTTTGTTTGCCTTCCTTTTGCTGCTGCCTCCAAACCAACTCACAGACTCACACAACTGTCAGGGCTGGTAGAGGCCTCAAGGATCATCCAGCTCTATCCTCTCTGCCATGGGCAGGGACACCTCACACTAGATCAGGTTGCCCAGAGCCACATCCAGCCTGGCCTTAAACAACTCTTGAGGTGAGGCTTCCACCACCTCCCTGGGCAGCCTGTGCCAGTGTCTCACCACCCTCATGGGGAACAACTTCCTCCTAACATCCAATCTCAGTCTCCCCTCCTCTAGCTTGGATCATTCCCCCCAGTCCTATCCCTACCTGACACCATAACAAGTCCCTCAGCAGCTTTCTTGTAGCCCCCTACAGATCCTGGAAGGCCACAAGAAGGTATCCTTGGAGCCTTCTCCTCTCCACATTGAACAGCCCCAACTCTCTCAGTGTGCCCCCATAGCAGAGCAGCTCCAGCCCTCTGGTCTTCCTCGTGGCCCTTCTCTGGACACCTTCCAGCACCTCCAGACCCTTCCTGTCCCAGGGGCTCCAGAGCTGGGCACAGTGCTCCAGGTGGGGTCTCAGCAGAGCGGAGCAGAGGGGCAGAATCCCCTCCCTCACCCTGCTGCCCACACTGCTCTGGATGCAGCCCAGGCTCTGGTTGCTCTCTGGGCTGCAAGTGCACACTGCTGGCTCATGTGGAGCTTCTCATCCACCAGCACTCCCAAGGCCTTTTCTTCAGGGCTGCTCTCAAGCCAGGCACTGCCCAGCCTGTATCAGTGCTTGGGATTGCATCAGCCCAACTCCTTCTGAAAGGAAACAAGCAAATGGAGCAGAGCTGGAGGGGGGAGAGTCAGAGTGGATGTGAGAAGGAAGTTGTTGAGCATGAGAGTGGTGAGAGGCTGGAATGGGTTGCCCAGGGAGGTGGTTGAGGCCCCATGGCTGGAGGTGTTTCAGGCCAGGCTGGCTGAGGCTGTGGGCAGCCTGCTCTAGGGTAGGGTGTCCCTGGGCATGGCAGGGGGGTTGGAACTGGCTGCTCCTTGTGGTCCCTTCCAACCCTGACTGGTTCTGTGCTTCTGTGAAATGTTGCTGTTTGTGGAGTACTCTTCCCAGAGCTACTCAAGCTTTCAGGAGGGATTGGGTATGGCTCTCACTTAGTTTGCAGGTGAAAAGGGAAGGTCAGAACTCTCTCCTGTCTTCATACTGATAAGAACTGCAGAATCACAAAATGCAATGAGTTAGAAGGGACCCTTAAAGGTCCCTTACCAGGTCCCTTCTTATCAGTATTAATTCCTGTCAAATGTTTCCTGACCAAGCACAGTTCTTATCAATGTAAATTATCAAGGTAATTCCTACCAAGTAAAAGGTTTCCTGATCAAGCTCAGTTCCTCTGCAGCTCAGTTCCTACCAGGATAAAGATTTCCTGATGCTTCCCCAGCAGTGTGGGTCCCAGCTCCACTACCAGTTCTGTGGATCACTTCTGCTGGTTTACTCTGGTGGGTTTGGGTGGCAGCAGTGGATGTCTGCTGTGGCTTTGGGGTGTGTTAGTAGCTGATGCCTCTCTAATGAAGGGAAATAGTCAAATAGTGTTTGCTGCACTGGAGGATCTACAGGAAACAGAACCTGCAGGGGGGTTGGACAAGATGACCTTTGAGGATCCCTTCCAATGCAACCTATGAATCTCTTTTTGAGTATGGAATCATAGAACCATAGAACCAAGCAGGTTGGAAGAGAGCTCCAAGCTCAGCCAGCCCAACCTAGCACCCAGCCCTGCCCAACCAACCAGACCATGGCACTAAGTGCCCCAGCCAGGCTTGGCTTCAACACCTCCAG
>WAAF01010196.1:14402-26533 GCA_013400475.1 Tricholaema leucomelas | reverse complement strand
TGAACTGAACTCAAATTGTGCTGAGATAATCTGNCCTGATATCCTAAGAATTCCCTTTCCATCTTTTTTGGAGGCCCCCTTCAGATACTGGAAGGCCACCAGAAGGTCACCTGGGAGTCTCCTCCAGACTGCACAGCCCCAACTCTTTCAGTCTGTGCTCACATCAGAGCTGCTCCAGCCCTCTGAGCATCCTCATGGCCCTTCTCTGGACACACTCCAGCACATCCACATCCTTGTCTTTGGTAACTCAACTGCTTGTTCTGCCTGAGGTGTGTTGGCATTTTTAATGTAAAGAGAATGGGAGACTGATGTGTAAAAATCAAGGAACAACACCAACTGCTACACAAGCAACTGTATTAGTCATGTGTGTAATATAACCATTTTTGACAGGCAGGTGTGAGGTACATGTCCTCTCCACATGGATATTTAGAGCAGGAGAGGGGTAAATCACATACTCACAGGTTCCTGAGCTGGGTATATAGATCTGTGATGACCTTGTGTCTGTGATAGAGCCTCATGAATGCTCTGATCATCAGCTGCTGGCTCTTAACCTGCCTAAAGCACAGTGACAAAGCCTGCTAAAACTGACCAAGTACTTCCCCAGTGAGACCTCTCCATGAGTCCCCACTGCACCCACCACATTTTAGTCATGGCTTGATAAGCAGGTAACTAACCTCTGCATCCTTCCTGTGGGCAACACAGCATCACAGGGGATACCTTTTTTTTGGGGGGGTCCTGAGCATCTCCCCTATGAAGAGAGACTAAGAAACCTGGGGCTGTTTAGTCTGGAGAAGAAAAGACTGAGAGGAGATCTTTCCAATGGATACAAATACCTGATGAGTGAGTGTCAAGTGGATGGGGCCAAACTCTTTTCTGTGGTGCACAGCAATAAGACAAGGAGCAATGAATACAGACTGGAACATAGAAGGTTTCACCTCAACATGAAGAGAAACTTAGTTACAGTGAGGGTGCTGGAGCACTGGGACAGGCTGCCCAGAGAGGTTGTGGGGTCTCCTTCTCTGGAGACTTTCAAAACCTGCCTGGATGCATTCCTGTGTGGACTAACCTAGGTGATCCTGCCTTGGCAAGGGGGGCTGGACTTGATGATCTCTGGAGGTCCCTTCCAACCTCTAAGGTTCTGTGATTCTGTGATTCTTGCTTCTATAAAGATGCATTTGGAATGCTCCATCACACAGGCACATAATAGAGGCAGTCTGTGAAACTGAGTTGTTACCAAACCAGGAGACCAACAACCCCAAGAGACAGGGGGGCAATGAAGATGCTTATTTTCTGCTTTCCCTGTGAATAATGGTGACTCCCTACTGTATTTCAGGCAGACCCTGTGGACTAAATGGTGCCTTTACACTGAGTGTGTGACCTGAGGAGTATCACTGCTACACACTCTCTTGCCTGCTGTGGCAGTGCACACCTGTGACCGAAGACTCACCTCCTCAGTGAATGTCCTTGTGCAAGGACATCTCAGCAAGACTGAGAGCGAAGTAGACCTCATCATTGTTTTCATTTCTCAGCCTATCATCTAGTTCTTCTCACCAAAACATGCCAGCTAGGCTCAAACTAGCACAGTCCTGGCCTTATTACCAGCTGAACTCCTAAGATTATGACATTATTTATTCTCCTAACCCTTGCAATTCCTCCTCATAAGATTATGGCATTATTTACTCTCCTAACTCTTGCAATTCCTCCCTGAGAAAGCAAAATTAATCATGCCAAGTCTGAGATTCCCCAGAGAAACCTCTGTGTTTGGTACATGTGACTTTAAAACCATTCCTTCCACCTTTTGTTGATTTGTGGTCTGTGATCATCTGTGATTCATGGCATCCAGGAGACATTATTTTCTGGGATGTAAGAGCTGGATAGCATGATTTCCTCATCAGTTACTGACTGTGACATTATTTTCTGGGATGTAAGAGCTGGACAGTATGATTTTCTCATCAGTTATTGCCTGTGATTGTAAGTACCTTGTGTACTTCATCTAGGATGTTGGCAAAGGCTGCCAAGGAGGGAAAATGGAAGATGAGTGAAAAGATTCACAGATTGCATTGGGTTGCAAAACCCTCACAGGTCATCTTATCCAACTCCCCTGCAGTGAGCAAGGACACTTCCAACTAGATCAGGCTGGTCAAGGCCACATCAAGCCTGACCTCAAATGTCTTTGGGTGCAGACCCTCAACCACATCCCTGGGTAACCTGTTTCAGTATTTTACCATTGCCAGGGTTTGAGCAGGGCTGAGTAACTGAACAGACTTATATATATATTCTGATATGGAGGCACAGCTGCAGAAAAGTGGCCTTGGGAGGCGAGCAGAGAAGCTGCCATCTGTAGCTGAGCTGTGAAAGGAGGGCAGGATGGGCAGCCCTGGGAAGATCATAGAATCATAGAATCATAGAATGGTTTAGGTTGGAAGGGACCTCAAGGATCATCCAGCTCCAACCCCCTGCCATAGGCAGGGACACCTCCCACTAGAGCAGGTTGCTCAAGGCCTCATCCAACCTGGCTTTAAACGCCTCCAGGGAGGAAGTATCCACAACCTCCCTGGGCAACCTGTTTCAGTGCCTTACCACCCTCCCTGTAAAGAACTTCCTCCTAACATCCAGTCTAAATCTCCCCTCTGCCAGCTTAAACCCATTCCCCCTCGTCCTAACATTACTAGACTGTGTAAAGAGTCCCTCCCCAGCTTTCCTGTAGGCTCCCTTCAGATACTGGAAAGCCACTCTAAGGTCTCCTCGAAGCCTTCTCTTCACATCTTCTAGATGTGGCTAGCTGCACAAAGGGGGATTAAGGGGGGTAGTTGGTCAGGTCTGCCTCTATGTGTGTGGACAGCCCATACTCTGCTATGTGAGCCTCTCAGAAGTGCACATCCCTGTACTGAACTCCACGATATAAGCACCAAGTTTAGCTTCAATAAATGGATTAGCCACTTATGCACCATGTTGGTATGAGTTCGTGTCTTTCCCACTCCTGCGTGGCCTAAGTGAGGTCAACCCAACAGATTGCAAAGAACTTTCTCCTTGTGTGCAACCTAAATGTACCCTGCTTTGGCTAAAAGCCACTGCCCCTGAAGATGAAGGAGAAAGGCTGATTTATTACTGACTTGCTCCTCACTCAGGGCCAGTCACTAAGCACTTCTCTCAGCCTCTGTAGGTTGAGCATTTCCTCTTGGTTTATCTCAAGCCTTGGTCTAGCCTGAGCTTCTCCTCTTGGTTTATCTCAAGCCTTGCTCTAGCCTGAGCTTTTCCTCTTGGTTTATCTCAACCTTGCTCTAACCTGAGCTTTTCCTCTTGGTTTATCTCAAGCCTTGGTCTAGCCTGAGCTTTTCCTCTTTGTTTATCTCAAGACTTGGTCTAGCCTGAGCCTTTCCTTGCCTGAGGATGAATTCACTCTGTCTCTTTGAAACTCTTGGAAGGGATGGTGAGGAAAAAGAAAACTGTAGAGTGAATGCTTTTAACTTGACAGTGATCCTACACACACCTGTCCACAGAGCTGGCCGTGCCAGATATCTCTGAGAGCCAGGTTCATGCCGTGCCATGCAGCACACACTGTGGTTGAATTACTGTACTAAAACAAGTTTACATTTCCATGCACTTGATATACTCCTTCCCCCCCCCTTCTTTCTCCCCCCTCCCCCCCTTCCTTTCCTCTCTCCCCATTGGCAAGTTAGGGAGACATTTCTCTTCTTGACGCCACCTTGGCATTCCCTCTACCAGCATGTGAAAGCAGCTGAAGTTATACATATGGAGACCTCATCCTCAGTTGCCTAATGGATTCAGAAGACATCCTGAATATTCATCATTTCTCTTTTTATGAGCACCTTGGCAATTGGCTCCGAAGTTAAAGACTGCTGTAAATTAAGGAATGGCACTCGGCGAATACCAATTTATCCGCATTTCAAGACTTTCCTCACCCCCACCTTCCCTCCACACAATATTGGAGTTCCTGTAGTCTTTGTGAATACAGGGCATTGTTTCTGGGCTGCCGAGGCTGAATTGTTTGTGCATCCCTGAAGACTGCGAAACGTCTGCGCCGGGGCTGCTCATTTAAACTCTGTGCACTTACTGTACCCTCTCCGGAACTCCCTTCCTGGAGAAGCCAGCAATGACCTTCTCAGAAGTAATGTTAAACACATGCTGAGGAAGCTGAGTTCCTTGACAGGCCATTTTAATTATTAGTTGTAAATTAGCAAATCATGCTGCCTTTTTTTTTTTTTTTTTTGCTGTTTGGGGTTCCTCCCCCCCCCTCCTCCTCCAGTTTCCTATCATTGCCTACCCTGTCACATGTAGGATCCTCCAGGTACATGGTCCCCACATGATCCCTGAAATTAATCCTTGTGGCAGACTCACCATTTGGTGCTTTTTCAACCTATGTTATTTCCCTATGCACCATGAAGTTATCCTTCCAGAGTAATGATGATGCAGAAATTAATGCAGGGGATTAATTATGGTTAGCAGCTATTGAATGCTTTTTGAATGTGTGTCAAGGCTGTGGGGAAAAAAAGTCTTTTGCAGAGAACATTTTGCTCACTGGTGAGCAGAAGGGCAGGAGTTGGAGGGCAGAAGGGCTCTGCAGCGGGACCTTGACCGCCTGGACAGATGGGCAGAGTCCAATGGGATGGCATTCAATAGCTCCAAGTGCCAGGGGCTGCACTTTGGCCACAACAACCCCATGCAGAGCTACAGGCTGGGGTCAGAGTGGCTGGAGTGCAGCCAGACAGAAAGGGATCTGGGGGTGCTGATGGATACCTGCCTGAACATGAGCCAGCAGTGTGCCCAGGTGGCCAAGAGAGCCAATGGCATCCTGGCCTGCATCAGGAATGGTGTGGTCAGCAGGAGCAGGGAGGTCATTCTGCCCCTGGACTCTGCACTGGTTAGACCACACCTTGAGTACTGTGTCCAGTTCTGGGCCCACGAGTTTAAGAGGGACATTGAGATGCTTGAACGTGTCCAGAGAAGGGCAACGAGGCTGGGGAGAGGCCTCGAGTACAGCCCTACGAGGAGAGGCTGAGGGAGCTGGGATTGTTTAGCCTGGAGAAGAGGAGGCTCAGGGCAGACCTTATTGCTGTCTACAACTACCTGAGGGGTGGTTGTAGCCAGGAGGAGGTTGCTCTCTTCTCTCAGGCAGCCAGCACCAGAACAAGAGGACACAGCCTCAAGCTGTGCCAGGGGAAATTTAGGCTTGAGGTGAGGAGAAAGTTCTTCAGTGAGAGAGTCATTGGCTACTGGAATGGGCTGCCCAGGGAGGTGGTGGAGTCGCCGTCCCTGAGGTGTTCAAGGCACGGTTGGACGTGGCACTTGGTGCCATGGTCTAGCCTTGAGCTCTGTGGTAAAGGGTTGGACTTGATGATCTGTGAGGTCTCTTCCAACCTTGGTGATACTGTGAGACTGTGAGACTGTGAGTAGCTTCATCATCAGTGTTTATAAATTGTAAAGATTGAGTGCCAGGAGGCTGGAGCCAGGCTCTTCTCAGTGATGCCCAGTGCCAGGACAAGGGGCAATGGGTGGAAGATGAGGCATAGGAACCTTCACTGAAACATGAGAAGGTATTTTTCTCACAGTGAGGGTGACAGAACACTGGAACAGGCTGCACAGGGCAGGTTATGGAGTCTCCCTTTTGGAGATATTCAAAACCCACCTGGATGCATTCCTGTGTGATCTGCTCTAGGCGATCTTGCTCTGGCAGGGGGTTGGACTGGATGAGCTTTTGAGGTCCCTTGCAGCCCCTGACATTCTGTTACTCTATGATTCCATGATCCAAGGTTTATATACAGGACAGTAAAGCACAGAAGTAGCAGCTCTGTCAAAGGTTTATGCTCAGGACACCAAAGCACTTGGTTAAAAGCCACTGCCCTTGAAGATGAAGGAGAAAGACTGATCCATCACTGACTTGCTCCTCACTCAGGGCCAGTCACTTAGCACTTCTCTCAGCCTCTGTAGGTTGAGCTTTTCCTCTTGGTTTATCTCAAGCCTTATTCTAGCCTGAGCTTTTCATCCTGGTTTGTCTCAAGCCTTGCTCTAGCCTGAGCTTTTCCTCTTGGTTTATCTCAAGCCTTGGTCTAGCCTGAGCTTTTCATCCTGGTTTATCTTGAGCCTTGTTCTAGCCTGAGCTTTTCCTCTTGGTTTATCTCAAGCCTTGTTCTAGCCTGAGCTTTTCCTCTTGGTTTATCTCAAGCCTTGTTCTAGCCTGAGCTTCTCCTCTTGGTTTATCTCAAGCCTTATTCTAGCCTGAGCTTTTCATCCTGGTTTATCTTGAGCCTTGTTCTAGCCTGAGCTTTTCCTCTTGGTTTATCTCAAGCCTTGCTCTAGCCTGAGCTTTTCCTATTGGTTTATCTCAAGCCTTGTTCTAGCCTGAGCTTTTCCCCTTGGTTTATCTCAAGCCTTGTTCTAGCCTGAGCTTTTCCTCTTGGTTTATCTCAAGCCTTGTTCTAGCCTGAGCTTCTCCTCTTGGTTTATCTCAAGCCTTATTCTAGCCTGAGCTTTTCCTCCTGGTTTATCTCGAGCCTTGGTCTAGCCCGAGCCTTTCCTTGCCTGAGGATGAATTCACTCTGTCTCCTTGAAACCCTTGGAGGGGATGGTGAGGAAAAAGAAAGCTGTACAGTGACTGTTTTTTTTTGTTGTCCTGCCACTGAGCACTTTATTCCTGGCCTTGCCAAACTAAATGGACTCAGTGGCTTCAGAGAAACTAAGTAGGATCCACTTTCCTGAGACAATATGGAAATCCTGTGGAAAATTAATGGGTCAAGCCTGGATTTCTCAGGGCCCACTGTAGTCTTTGCTCCATTTATATCCATTGCTAGCCCTTACCAAGGCTTTCATAAACACAAAAAGTGTTGCTGGCATTCCTAATTTTGCTGAGGATGCTTGTCATTTTTTTCCTACTGATTCTATGAGTCAATTAACTCCCAGCTGGGAGACTTCTGTTGGTCTGGGAGGTCATCAGAAGTCTCCTCTTTTTGAGCATTATTAAGAGATGTCCATTAACATCTTAGCAAATTCTAGATGAATAAGAGACTGATTCTGTTTAAAAGTGTTGTATATTAAAACATCTGCTCAAACACAAAACCCAGGCAGCTGTGGGGCTCATGGAAGAGTACAAGAAAAGAAGATATTCCAAGGCTGTTGTCATTTTTCATTTGCGCAGGAAAAAACAATTAGAATCATAGAATCAGCCAGGTTGGAAGAGACCTCCAAGATCATCCAGTCCAACCTAGCACCCAGCCCTAGCCAGTCAACCAGACCATGGCACTAAGTGCCTCATCCAGTCTTTTCCTGAACACCCCCAGGGACGGTGACTCCACCACCTCCCTGGGCAGCCCATTCCAATGCCAATCACTCTCTCTGAGAAGAACTTCCTCCTAACATCCATTCTGGTAGGGGTTGAGCTGGCTGCTCACTTGTGCAGTCCCAGACACACTTGTGCATCTGTGAACTGAGCTGCAGGAAAGTAGGGAGAAGCCAGGAGTGATGAAAAGCAGGATTAATTATGGATATGGCTAAATATTTGTGTGAGACTTCGTCATGCTTGCAGCAATTAATCTCCATGGCGACAAGCGACTACAAATACAATTCCTGAACGAGATACGGATTTTGATCTGATCAAACCAGGGATGCCATCCAGAGGGACCTGGACAGGCTGGAGAGGTGGGCCCAGGCCAACCTCATGACGTTTAACAAGGCCAAGTGTAAGGTCCTGCACCTGGGTCGGTGCAATCCCAGGCACAGATACAGGCTGGGTGGGGAATGGCTGAGAGCAGCCCTGAGGAAAAGGACCTGGGGGTCTGGGTCGACGAGAAGCTCAACATGAGCCGGCAGTGTGCACATGCAGCCCAGACAGCCAACCGAGTGCTGGGCTGCATCAAGAGAAGTGTGGCCAGCAGGGCAAGGGAGGTGATTCTCCCCCTTTACTCTGCTCTCGTCAGACCCCACCTGGAGTACTGTGTGCAGTTCTGGAGCCCCCAACACAAGAAGGACATGGAACTGCTGGAGCGGGTCCAGAGGAGAGCCACGAAGATGATCAGAGGGCTGCAGCAGCTCTGCTATGAGGACAGGCTGAGAGAGTTGGGGCTCTTCAGCCTGGAGAAGAGAAGGCTTCGAGGAGACCTTATAGTGGCTTTCCAGTATCTGAAGGGAGCCTACAGGAAGGCTGGGGAGGGACTATTGACAAGGTCTAGTAATGTCAGGACGAGGGGGAATGGGTTTAAGCTGGAAGAGGGGAGATTTAGACTGGATGTTAGGAGGAAGTTCTTTACAGTGAGGGTGGTAAGACACTGGCACAGGTTGCCCAGGGAGGTTGTGGATGCTTCCTCCCTGGAGGCGTTTAAGGCCAGGCTGGATGAGGCCTTGAGCAGCCTGCTCTAGTGGGAGGTGTCCCTGCCTATGGCAGGGGGTTGGAGCTGGATGATCCTTGAGGTCCCTTCCAACCTAAACCATTCTATGATTCTATGATTAAATGGAGAAGTCAACTGCTGGATCAAGCTTTAACTTCCACCCCCTGGGGTGCCTCCACAGCAATGGGGGAAATATTTTTCTCAAACAAGTGAAAAATAAGAAAATGAATGAGATCAGTCTTAACTGGCAAGGCAGCATTGCCAAAGCCCTCTGCATGAGGACAAAAGAGCAATTTGGCTGGAGGTTGATGCACGGGACAGAGGAAAGGGAAGCAGTTAATGTAATCTAAACTGAAACAGTTGGATGGGTTTGGATTTCATGCAAGTGTGTTTACCCTCTCACTATCAGCACACTCCTTTGTAGCTGAATTTCAAGTTGAATGATTATAGTTTGATGCTGTAACCATCTGATAAAGCCTTTGCATTGCTCTGTGTTTTCAATCTCTGGACCCCTGAAGAACTGTGCAAGTATTAACTGAGCTCTACATAGGATGTGAAGCTGGCCAGTGTTACAAGCTCTTCTAGGGGAAAGAAAGCACAAAAGGGCACAAAAAGTGTCTGATTACAGATCATAGGCAGGAGCTGGCCAGGTCCTCAATGGTATCCTGAAATTTTCCAGCTGAATGACAACACTGAGGCATTTTCTGCATTTGGGAAGGCTCAAGACAGGAAGCGGAGGGGTCAAAAGAGAGTTGAAAAGCTGCTTCCAGGGCATCTCTTGGCTGCCCTAGGCCCTGGAGCAGAACAATTATGGTTGTGATGTGTGGACCCCTTTGTGCCAACCTTTGGAAGAAAGCAATCACATATTTACACATGAACTAAAGTGTTTTGCTTGATCAAAGGTAGATATTTAGGGAAATCTATAGAATTATAGAATCAGTCAGGGTAGGAAGGGACCACAAGGATCATCTAGTTCCACCCCCCCCTGCCATGGGCAGGCACAGCCTACCCTAGATTAGGCTGGCCACAGCCTCATCCAGCCTGGCCTTAAACACCTCCAGGGATGGGACCTCAACCACCTCTCTGGACAACCCATTCCAGGCTCTCACCACTCTCATGCTCAACAACTTCCTCCTCACCTCCAGTCTGAATCTCCCCACCTCCAGCTTTGCTCCATTCCAGCAGTGAAAGAGGTTCCACCTCAACACAAGGGGGAACTTCTTTACTGTAAGGGTTACAGAGCACTGGAACAGGCTCCCCACGGAGGTTGTGGGGTCTCCTTCTCTGGAGCCTTTGCAGGCCTGTCTGGATGTGTTCCTGTGTGATCTGTGTTAGATAGGATTGTCCTGCTCTGGCAGGGGGGTTGGACTCGATGATCTCCTTGGGTCCCTTCTAACCCCTAACATCCTGTGAGCCTATGATTCCCCCTAGTCCTGTCACTCCCTGATAGCCTAAAAAGTCCCTCCCCAGCTTTTTTGGAGGCCCCCTTCAGACACTGAAAGGCCACAATGAGGTCAGCATGGAGCCTCTTCTGCAGACTGCACAGCCCCAACTCTTTCAGTCTGTCCTCACAGCAGAGCTGCTCCAGCCCTCTGAGCATCCCAGTGGCCCTTCTCTGGACACACTCCAGCATCTCCACATCCCTCTTGTAGTAGAAGCTCCAGAACTGTACACAGTACTCCAGGTGAGGTCTCAGCAGTGAGGAGTAGGAGGAGAATCACCTCCCTGGTCCTGCTGGCCACACTTCTCCTGCTGCAGCCCAGGCTCTGGTTGTCCCTCCAGGCTGCAAGTGCACACTGCTGGCTCATGTACACTTTTAAGAGTGATCTCTAGAAGCTTTTAGTATCAAATCTCATCCCTCTCTGATAGTGCACACAGGAGAAAATCAGACAAGTGAAATAATCTGTTACATGATGAAAACTAGTCTGGAGTGGTCAGGCCAATTTCTAAGATACAAACTGTAAGGTAGAAGTCAGATCTGCTGCTTAACCTTCTTGGTGGATGGTTTACAAGACCATATCTGGCATCTTTCCACTTTAGTTCTTGTTACACAGCACTGCAGTTGTAAAATGTTTTGTTCATATCTTGAATTGTTGTCTTTGATGAAATTGAGGAGAATCATAGAATGAATCATAGAATCATAGAATGGTTTAGGTTGGAAGGGACCCCAAGGATCATCCAGCTCCAACCCCCTGCCATAGGCAGGGACACCTCCCACTAGAGCAGGCTGCTCAAGGCCTCATCCAGCCTGGCCTTAAACACCTCCAGGGAGGAAGCAGCCACAACCTCCCTGGACAACCTGTGCCAGTGTCTCACCACCCTCACTATAAAGAACTTCCTCCTAACATCCAGTCTAAATCTCCCCTCTGCCAGTTCAAACCCATTCCCCCCCATCCTGACATTCCCAGACCTTGTCAATAGTCCCTCCCCAGCCTTCCTGTAGGCTCCCTTCAGATACTGCAAAGCCACTCTAAGGTCTCCTCGAAGCCTTCTCTTCTCCAGGCTGCAGAGCCCCAACTCTCTCAGCCTGTCCTCATAGCAGAGCTGCTGCAGCCCTCTGAGCATCTTCATGGCTCTCCTCTGAACTTGCTCCAGCAGTTCCATGTCCTTCTTGTGCTGGGGGCTCCAGAACCGCACACAGTACTCCAGGTGGGAAAAAAAAATGATATCTTGCCTTTTATGTTGAATTGTGTTCTTTCTATTGGGAAAAATCTGTCTGACTCCAAATCAGCTCTGCCAGTCCTTGGAGAAGTAGATGTGAACATAGGTACATGACTGCTCCGCAAACAAAAAGTGTTGTCGCCAAACATCTAGACAAAATTATTACTTCCTGATGAGAAAGGCTCTCCTCACAGTTTTGTGCCTATTATGCTAACTGACCACTTCAAGAGACACACCAAATCTCAATACCTTGGGAGTTTAGGGGAGTATTTACCATTGCACATGCTTGTTTAAAGGTTACGACTGAAGAACGTGGAGAAAGGCAACAGGGCTCTTAGAAGAACTTTAACTGGCTATCAAAAACCATCCACAATTTATTCAGCATCCCCTTCCAGGAGAATATATTGTTAGTTCAGCTGCAACTTCTTAACTTCATCCTATTTTATGTACTTTGGCCATCAGGTATTGCCACAAAGTATACTGTAGGGTGTGATTTAAAATGTGTTCTGATTAAGTACACAGAAATGGCCCTGTTCACCATGCAAGGAATGAGGGTGGGTATCATAAGCACCCATTGTTCAAGTGTAAGTATTTGTAGTAGCACTTTGTTAGATAGGCCTTCTAACCATCTGCTTCAATTGTGATACACCTTTAGTTGTATTCTAGGGCATCATTTCAAGTGCAGACTTGAAAGGTAGACAACAACTTTTTCACAGGCTCACAGGATGTTAGGGGTTGGAAGAGACCCAAGGAGATCATCCAGTCCAACCCCCCCTGCCAGAGCAGGACAATCCTATCTAACACAGATCACACAGGAACACATCCAGACAGGCCTGCAAAGTCTCCAGAGAAGGAGACCCCACAACCTCTCTGGGCAGCCTGTGCCAGTGCTCTGTGACCCTTACAGTAAAGAAGTTCCCCCTTGTGTTGAGGCAGAACCTCTTGTGCTGCAACTTACACCCATTGCTCCTTGTCCTATCCCAGGGAGCAGTGAGCAGAGCCTGTGCCCCCACTCCTGGCAGCCTTCAGATACTTACAAACATTTATCAAATCCCCTCTAAATCTTTTCTTCTCCAGACTAAACAGCCCCAGGTCCCTCAGCCTCTCCTCATCAGCCATGCCCTCCTGTCC
>WAAF01010195.1:0-64724 GCA_013400475.1 Tricholaema leucomelas | reverse complement strand
CAGCCCCTGACATTCTATGTTTCTATGATTTTAGTATATAACACCTAAGCCTTGCTGGTTGTTTACTGTCTGGGAGAGAGAGAGAGTGAGTGGCGTTGGGCCCCTTCTAGGCTTCTTTTCTTTGTCCAAGAGGGAAATTTGCAGTTCTGTATTATTTTCTAAATCATATATAATTGTAAAGACATGTAAATATATTGTGTTTATACACTTGTAAATTGGACTTTGCTGTAAATATAGCTTTATTTTACTTCCAAGCCATCTGAGCTGGTCTGGTAAATTTCAGTTTGGAGGGGTGGGGGGAAGTTCCCAACCCACTAGAGGGTTTTGTACAGCTGATGTAGACTCTTCAATCTGCCCAAGGAAGGTAAGATGGTATAGAAAGAATTCTGTTTGCGGTTTTATCTACAGATGAGGTCAAACAACTCCCTTTGTTTCTGGCTTTGGAACAGAGGAAGTAGCTGGTAAGCGTTTCAAAATAAGAACTGGTGAGATACTTGTAATTACTTGGGAAACAAATCTTTCTCTGAAGTAGGGAGTATGGAGTAGCTAAGGGAAAGCAAAATAATGGCATAGGAGTGTGCTGCAGTCTTCTCACTTGCTCTGTTTCAGGTTGCAGCATAGGTAGGTGAATAATGTCTTGTGCTTGTTGAAAGAGGCAGAAAGAAGTCAGGTAGCTGTAAGAGAGACAGAAGACAGAGTTTTAGAGAGGAGTGCTGACTAGACTTAATGAAAGGGAATAGGAACAACCGGAGGTTAGGAAAGATGATGTTTGAGCATGGTATGTAGGCAGCTGTGAGAAGCAATTTACACAGAGCTCAGCCACGTGGTATCTCATCTGACACAGATAACTGGAGTGGCAAAATGTGCTCACAAAGGCAAGGCAATACTAAATCTAGTGGGGCAAATGGCTTCTTGCCACGTGTCCCAGAAGTGTTGCCCTGGGTGGGCAAAGCATCTTTCTTACAGAAGGCATCAAATGATAATAGAAAAATATATGTGTTGAAGCTATTTCAATAGGACTGCACTCCCCTGTTTTCTTTTTTATAAAGCTGTAGAAGGGAGGAAATACATGGAATCATCAAGTTGTTTTGGTTGGAAAAGACCTCTGAAATTAAGTCCAACCATTGACCTAACACCACTATTGCCATTAAACTATGTCCCAGAGTGTCATGTGACATATAGGTAGAAGAGAAACAAACTCTATGATTCTTCTATACTTTTATACATTGTATACTTGTATTGGAAATTAATAATAGTTAAGAATTATGAATATTAATTTCTGTGTGAGGGTGGTAAGACTCTGGAACGGGTTGCCCAGGGAGGTTGTGGATGCTTCCTCCCTGGAGGTGTTTAAGGCCAGGCTGGATGAGGCCTTGAACAACCTGCTCTAGTGGAAGGTGTCCCTGCCTATGGCAGGGGGTTGGAGCTGGATGATCCTTGAGGTCCCTTTCAACCTAAACCATTCTATGATTCTATGATTATTTTTTATTAATATCAAGAAATCAGGACAATTCCCTGAGGTTCTTTGGATTTTTGGTCATCAGGAAGTAGTTGCACAGAGTTCATAGTATCATCAGGGTTGGAAGAGACCTCACAGATCATCAAGTCCAACCCTTCACCACAGAGCTCAAGTTACACAGTTTAAACTTGGAAAATAGTAACACAAAACCAGGGAAAAAAATCTATGCTTATGGAGTGTTGGCATTCACTCCAGCATATGTACTCATGACTCTTTGATCCCTGAGTAAGTCTCCTTACTGTATCAAAGGCACTTTCAAACTTGTGATAATGATCTCAGGATAAAATACAAAATATTCCAGGTGGAGGTAGGAGATGCTGCTGAGCTGGCAGGTGTGAGCTGCATACACGTGGCTGCCTTTAACAAGCTGCAACAGTGAGAGGCACGAAGGCTGAGTGCAGAGGAAGGCTGAGTGCAGAGGAAGGCTGAGTGCAGAGGAAGGCTGAGTGCAGAGGAAGGCTGAGTGCAGAGGAAGGCTGAGTGCAGAGAGACACTGTCTCTAAGTCATCCCCCTTTAAATACTTCATTTTGAAAATCAAACTGGCCAATAGGCACCAGCACCATTGTTCTGACCAATGAATTCAAAGCTTTGTGCCTTATTTGACCACCCAAGGCACGTTGAGGGGAGCACAAAACACCTGACAGGTGGTGCTAAGCCCCTTAGCCCTCAAGGCTTTGCTGGGGCCAAATCCTTATTGTTTGCTCATCTGACTTCACTCCCAGACCCACAAAACAGGAGGAAGAGGGCAAGGGTTATAACCAACCTGGCAGGATTTATACCCTACTAGGACAATACTGATTGCCAGGTAAGTGCATAATTTGACCAATAAGTCCTATTTAGGTATGTGCAAATGTGGAATTCAATAGCCAACACATATGCCAATGTTTTTTACTTGTTAGCACTCGTACAGTGCTGCTGTTCTAGATGATGCACGTCCTACATGTTTGCCAAAGACTGATTTGCCTACCTGTGTCGGTTTTAGATTTACAACATTTTATGCACGTGAATATGTGTTTATCTAAATGCAAAGTGAGTTATTCCAGTACATAAAACTTGAACAAAATTGCTTGTATTTTTCCAAGAATTTTATGACAAATCTAGGAACATTTTTTTTTTTTTTTTGAGTCCTTATTCAGTAGCATGAGAAGAAAAAAATGTCTACAATACCCTTTACACTTGGAGATGGATGGTTGTTTCTGGCCTGATTTTCTTTCCTCCATTTTTCTGTTTGTTTCATGTGCCTGTTCCTAGACATCTGTATGAGTGTATGCATGTGTGGGAATATATCCACACAAATGTGCATATAAACACCTGGGTATATCTACTGTGGGAAGGGCAGAGTGATTCTGGGTAGCGGCTGGCCAATTCTGGTCATAAGCCTCAGATTAATTAAGGAAAAATACTACTGTCATCTTCTGGCATTCAACTGAAAACAGTCAAACCACAGTCTCAGGAGTAGCTGCAGGCAAAACACAATAGGATGTAATTTGCAAGTATGAACTTGCAGTGATATACTTGTAAGTTAAAGTTTTGTTTTCTATTTGAATGCTGTATTAGAGCAACCCATAAAAGGCACACATAGCCAAGAACTACTCTTCAGATGGAGATACCAAATGGGACGTTGGTAAGAATGTGCTTCTAGTGAGGGTCTCTGGGACAGTGGCAGAGTATTTACAAATATATGTTGACATTTCCCTCTTCTGGAGCAGAAAGAGCAGGTTCAGCACATCTTTTGCTGTGACGAACCCTTCTGATGCTACTGAAGGCAGGAAAGATTGTGGATTTTTAAAGCAAGGATTACTGTTGATGCCCCTGAACAAGGATGAGTGACTTGGGCTTCTTGTTCTGAAGTGTGTTGTGATGTTTATCATGTACTTGATCACTCTGACTTAATTTCCAGCTGCAAATAAGGTCTAGTAGTACTATATATATTTAAACTATTTTTTTTTCCTTCTCCACTCTATGGAAAATTCTTTTTTATATCAGCTGGGCTTCACCAGTTTGGGATTGGCATCAGCCTAATTTGAAAAACAGAACTCTACAATACCTACTTTTATCAAGAAAGCAGAGTCTAAGATTTCTTCACTTATGTTTGGTGTACATGTCTTTGTAATACATAGTCTAAGTAAGAACTTGTTAACTGAGTTACTTTACTAAATCATATGGACTACCTGTTTTTAAATATAAACTTTAAAATCTATCAATTTTGGAAGATTTGATATGCAAGACTCCAAAGAATGACATCTTGTCCCCTTTGGCTTAAATAGAACTAATATTCATCCCATATTCCATTAATAATTCTTGAGTCTTTTGGTTTCCATGGAAAACCATCTTATCCTTTTTTTAGCTAAGTTCTTTGGAGCTGAGTTAATCAGTCTTCATTTTTCAGTCCCGAAATCAGAATATAGAAATTCAGCTACCTAAATAGACTTTGAAAAATTAATTCCCTTTCTCTGACAGCCAAGCTTTAGTAAATAATAAAGAATATGGTAGACAGTCCTTATCACAGTGGTAAAGGATAACTGTTTCTGTATTTATTGCTTAAAAAAAGTAGAACACCTAAATCTTCCAAAAACAATTTGACTTTGAAAAATAAATGGCATTGAAGCTGACAAGCTGCTTGGCAACTTTCAGGAGGTGCAATTTGGAATGTCTGAGATATTAAGTCTTGAATGTCTGAGTTCCTAATAGAAACAGGGATACAATCTTAACTCTCTGCTGTAGTCTGTAGTATAAAATACATATTTTTATGTCTTTCTCATAAAACCCAGAATGCTACTGCTAGGTTTCTGTACAGTCTCAGGGGTGTAAGATGAAAAATGAACTCATGGCTTACTTGCTCCTCTCTCCTGAAAATAGAGGGCACCATAATACATAAATATGTCTTCCATAATCGCTTCCATAAACTGGTCATGCACTCTCTTGAAATTCAACAGTATGTATTTTGGCTTGCTACTACCATTGTGACAGTAATTCAAAATCTTACTATAATACTTAAAAGTCTTGGTATTCTCAACCAGAATGTATCTGTGACCCTACTTGTATCCAAATGTCTTTGTGCTACCATGGCCCTGTCAGTTCAGCACTTGGGATGTACTTTTTATCCTTTTGGGGTACTGAGAATACTACTTGAAATACATCAAGCACATTGGCTTATGGTTCTGATACTAAACTATCTGAACATAAATTCTTCTCTCAACCTGCTAGTGATCTAGTGATTACAGGAATCTCTTCCTGTTGGTATTCATACTCTTTTAGTCTAATGAAGACATTTCAGCTAAAATATATTCTGGTGCACAAATTACTAGATCACAGACAATAAACTTCTAAGAAGCCTCTGATGGTTTTCAAACTGATGATGTTTCAAGTAATAACATTTTTTAAAATCTGTGTTCTCTGATTGCATGACCTTATTTTCATAATAGTTAATTTCACCATAATGTTCTCAGGTTTTGGAAGTCATTGTCTTTATAAATGTTTCCTAAATACCTCTGTATTTATCATACCACCTAGTTTTCTATCATAATTAATTCCCTTAATATATTTGCCAGGATCATTGCTGATAATATTTAATAACCAACTAAAGCTCTCGAGTTCAGAAGTAGCTGCTGAGAAAAAAGGATAACTGAAAAACTCAGAACCGAAGGATGGCAGCAAAAATTTGAATTTGTTTAAGCTCCTCTATTATGAAGCTAGGAACCTCGTCTGTACTTGGCTTCATGCAACTCGTGATTGCCTCGTTCAACGAGATCAGTTTATGATTTATTTTTTCACCCCTGGCATTAAGATTATAAAATTTATTCAAAGCACACTACCCCTTCAGAGCTTTTTTATAGATTAATGGTTTTTCTACTATATCCAACGTTGACTGTAAGGCCACTATTTCAGGAACTCTTCTTTCCTTTATTATGCTTCCCCAACATGGGACAAATCCAGCCTGTTTTGTCATGATGTCCCTGTTTATTTCTTTGCTATCTGTTATCTTGCTATTAGTGTAATTTCTTTTCTGGATATAAAGCCATCATTTTGTGTTCTTCATACTGCCATTTTTACATCTTGCACTGCTCTGTTTGGACGTGGCTGTTAGTATATCCTCATTACCATATTGTTATAGTCTCACAAATTAAGAGTAGTTTTAGAGACTATGAGCACTGTATGCTCTTTAATATTTAATTTTCTTCCAATAGTTTCCAACTTTGTCCCTCAAGGCCAGCACTGAAAGTCTGAACTTAAAGAATCACCTAAGAAAAATACCTTTTAATACTTTCAGTGGTTGTGTGTACTGTTTCTTTTAACAAATGTCTTTTTTCCATCTGTTCTGCTTCATTAACTGCATCCTGCTTTAATGTGTGCTGTGCATCTATCTCACCTATGTATAAATATTACTTTATCCAGCAATAACTTTACAATCGTACATGACCTAAGTGAAGAAATATTTTCTTTCTTTCTTTTTTTTTTTTTTTGCTTCAAGGCCATGTTTCTTGCCCTAGCTTGGTGACCTTTTCCTTCTGTGCTCTCTGATGTCAGGCCAGTCAATTTGTCCCTCATGCAATTTAATGGTTTCTGGGATAGTGTGAGTTTCCAGTCCTGAATTTTACTTTTCTTTCATCTGATTTGTGGTTACTTCCTACCTCTTCTGTCTCTTTTCCCCTCTCCTTCATTTATGTTCTTTAATCTTCTTGTGCTAGTTTGAGCCTAGCTAGAATGTTTTGGTGCGAAGGACTAGATCATAGGCTGTGAAATGAAAACAATGGTGAGGTCTACTTCCCTCACAGTCTCGCTGAGATGTATTAGAATTAAAAGCAAAACAGAGATAAGTTCACTTCACTTGCTCTCTTCGCTCTGGGCTTTGCTCTCAGCTCTTCGGCTGCTGGGAAGCTGAGGCTGCTGGCTGAGCTCCATCTTGCTTTCTAACCTCACCCTCCATTTGCTTTTGGCTGATTCACCTTTGCTTCTTAATCCCCCTGGCCGAACCTCCATTCTTCCTTGGGATTGGGGTAAGGCTGAGAGGGGTAGGGGAAAGGTGAGGAGGTGATTGAGAGCCCCTCCTGGGGACTTGGGTTTCTGGGAGGGGAGTTGTATTTCTGTATTATCTTTTTACCTTGTATACTTCTGTATATATCTGTATTTACTGTAAATATCTGCTTGTATTTTCTGCTAGCTATGAATATAAGCTTCATTCAAATTTCCAGAGCCGGCTGAATCTAGTCTGGGTGATTTCTAAAGTGTGGGGGGGCGGGGGACACCCAAACCACCGCACTTCTGTATGTTGTTCTCATCATCTGTAGGTCTCAGACTTTGGATTTTGTCTTCCTCTGAGCTCATGGGGTTCATCTCTTCTCTTTTTTTTTCCCCCGCTTGTTTGCTTTATGCAGCATTTCTCTTTCTTTATGCAGCTATATTGCGCCGTTTCTTTTTCTTGCCATATTTGATCACTCCTTTGTCTTGTCTTTGTGCTCTTATGCTCCTGGTCTTCATTTGCAAGTACTTTCAATCATGTCATGACAAAAGAATATTTTATCTTTCCTCTGTGCTCTCTTCAAAACATTTCTGAATCTCTTCCATGTCTCTAGTCCTTTGGTTATTTCTTCCATGCTATCTCTCAGGTGGTGGTGTTATGTTCCCATCAAGTAAGGGGAATGGACATGTCTTCATTTTTTTTCAGCTAGTAATGTTGATTGAAATTGTCTTTTAAGTCTCCTGTAAAAAGAGATATCAAAAGACTGTCCGTTCTAATCTCTGGGTTTTTTTTCCCCTCCTCTCTTTATCATTGCATTTAATAATGTTTCACAGACTTCTCATTTTGACATCTTCTGCTTATTGACTCTCCAAGACTCTGTCTTACGAAAATTTTCCCTGGATACTTTTTTTCCCCCAAGATTTGCAATTAAACTGCTCATCAGCCATAGTTGAAGATACCTACAATATGCACTCAGATACATGATGTTTGTCGTACTCAATAGTTCAGTGTGCCTAAGTAGATTATGCAAACCGGTAAGTTTGATCATACCACAGACTTCATGAACAAAGTTATCATCAGCTAATAGACTTGGTTCTTATCTCCACCTCCTATAGATTTTCCCTCAATGAGGACAAATTTCAAACCAAATTTCCTGTTCAGCACTGTTTGTGGTATTGTTACACAAAGTGTTGTTTTAGCTTTATCTTCAGAAGAAGAAATTAACCTCTGTTGGATTCTGTCACATATTTTGCTGAAATCTGACTGCATCTTGAAGGCATATACATTGAAACAATTTTTGTTTTCTAGTCTTATTTTGTCACAAACACATTTGCTAAATTAAATTATTTGGGGATTGTTGTGTTTCCCCCCTCGCCCCAAGCTGAGACTTAAAATATAGACTCATGGTTCCCTATAAAAATAACATTCTGCATAAGTGATATAATGTACAGTTTAGGTTTTGGGTTGTTTTATTTTTGCCAGTGAGGTGGAAGCTGCTTTGTTTAGACACGTTTACACTGTGAACCCTTTCAAATATCCATGGATGGAAGGATAAAAAACAGTGCTAAGGATCACAATAAAAGAATGTTAGGGGTTGGAAGGGACCTTGATAGATCATCTAGTCCAACACCCCTGCTAGAGTAGGATCACCTAGAACAGGAAACACAGGGCTGTATCCAGGGAGGTTTTGAATGTCTCCAGTGAAGAAGATGCCACATCCTCTCTGAGCAGCCTGTGCTCCAGTGCTCTTTCACCCTCAGAGTGAAAAAGTTTTACCTTATGCTCACATGGAACCTCCTATGCTCCAGCTTGCACCAGTTTCCCCTGGTCCTATCATTGGGCATCACTGAGAAGAATCTGGCCCCATCCTCCTGGCACTCACTCTTCACACATTTATAAACATTAATGAGGTCACATCTCTGTCTTCTCTGCTCCAAGCTGAAGAGAGCCAGCTCCCTCACATTTCCTCATAAGGTACATGTTCCACTCCCTTTCAGAGTTCCCTGAGATCTCTTTTGAACTGAGAGCCCAAAACTAGACACAGTATTCCAGATGTGGCCTCAGCATGGCAGAGTAGAGGGGGAGGAAAAAGGCTCAGTTTTTAAAATTAAAACTCTGTTGACCTTTTTTTATTAGTCTGGAATTGTATGGAAATTCATGTAGATGGGAATTCTAGCAGAAATCTGTTTTGTCTAAATTCTATCACAGAAAAAATGAAAAGAAAGTTACAGTAGTTTAAGTGCTAAAAAATATTTGTTTTCCAGAGCAAAATGAGGGCATAATCTGTAATGAATGCTAGTTTCCTTGGAGTCAGAAAATGGGTTGTTTCTCCAGATAACATAGGTTCATTCTCAAAAATCCATTTGTCTATAACTTCACAAATGTGTGTGAGCCTGTGTTTGATGAAGTGGAAACTGCTTCAAAGAAATGAAATATTTACTTTTAAATTAATGACTTTGCCATACTATTCTGTGTAACTGCATGCAAGCACTCAGGAAAAATAAACATGTTTTCCAGTCAGATCTGCTCATGCCACATTAATGTATATTTTTAGTATTATTTTTGCTGCCAAAGCTATAGCTGCTAAAGACTGGCAGTAATGAAACAACCACAGGGGCTCTAGTCCATGTCTGCAGGCTTCGAGAATGTTCAGGTGCAAAACATCATGGGTTTTAACCCAAATGGTAAATATTTGAACACCTGCTTGGAAGAAAAATCTGTGAACAAAAAGTCAACTTGTTTGTGCCTGCATCCCGTTGGGGTGTACTGTGTAGTACACTGTGCTAGGTGACTGCTGCCTTTGCTTAGCTTTGTTTAGCCTGTAAGGCTTTGCACAAAGTTATTAAGATTGTGGGCATAAAAAGGGAGAGATACCCTTCTATTATGACCATTACTGCTCCCAAGGGGTTTCTTTCCTCCTAAAGCAGCCTGAAAGTTATCACTTGGCAAGTACACAGCAGCCAAGTATCCTCATGGGATGTAAAGTAAAGCAAATATTCTCTCATTTTGGCAAAGATGATCAGGGAGAGCTTCTGGTTTGATATAAGGTGATCTTTAAGGTGGTGTCTAGTGCTCATACAGCCTGTGGCACTGTTTGTGCATGTAAAGTGCACTATGACTGACAAGAAGGTTCTCAGATCTGTAAGGATTTTGCTTTATTTATGTGCTTATTTTGCAATTTAAAATAAGCATGCTGCAGGCAGAAAAGGACTGATTTGAAAGTGATTATATTTGAGGCCTGAAAGCGATTGTTTTTGAGGTTCAGGTAAAACTAGTGTCATCTTCTTTCCATTAAAACCAGACAGGATTTTAAAGGAATTTAAGAGATTGCACGAGTGTGAGTACACATTAAAAGATGAGTAATAAGCAGGCAAACTTTGATGTAGATATACCTTTCCAAGTTCATGGAAATTAAAAATCCATAGCCTATGTAAAATGGCAGCCTTGTTGTGTAGTTGGTAGCTTTGTGCCAGAGGCAATGAATCAATATTAAAACCATAAACTCATGAAAATCAAAGTGGCTCCTTCACCCAATAGCTGATTCTTTCAGTTCAGGGTTTATGATATATAATTCTGGGAGCTCTCACACTGGATAGGCTGGGGAGCTGGGCAGGGTGAAATTTAATGATACACGACAAGGACAAGTGTGGAGTCTTCCTTATGAGAAAGAGCAAACCCATGGACCAGTATAGGTTGGGGACTGACCTGTTGGAGATCAGCACAGAGGAAGAGAACCTGGGAATTTTGGTGGACAACAGGATGACCATGAGCTAGCAATGTGCCCTTGTGGGGCCAAAGTGTCCTGGGGTGTATTAGAAGGAGTGTGGCTAGGCAGTCCAGAGAGGTTCTCCTCCCTATTTACTCCAACCTTGTGAGGCCGCATCTGAAATGTTGTGTCCAGTTCTGGGCTCCTCAGTTCAAGAATGACCTCAGGGAACTCTCTGAAAGTGTCCAATGCAGAGCCACAAAGATGCTGAAGGGAGTGGAACATAGAATCATAGAATGGTCTAGGTTGGAAGGGACCTCAAGGATCATCCAGCTCCAACCCCCCGCCATAGGCAGGGACACCTCCCACTAGAGCAGGCTGCTCAAGGCCTCATCCAGCCTGGCTTTAAACACCTCCAGGGAGGAAGCATCCACAACCTCCCTGGGCAACCAGTTCCAGTGCCTTACCACCCTCACTGTAAAGAACTTCCTCCTAACATCCAGTCGGAATCTCCCCTCTTCCAGCTTAAACCCATTCCCCCTCGTCCTAACATTACTAGACCATGCAAAGAGTCCCTCCCCAGCTTTCCTGTAGGCTCCCTTCAGATACTGGAAAGCCACTATAAGGTCTCCTCGAAGCCTTCTCTTCTCCAGGCTGAAGAGCCCCAACTCTCTCAGCCTGTCCTCATAGCAGAGGTGCTGCAGCCCTCTGATCATCTTCGTGGCTCTTGTGGGACACCTGAGGGAGCTGGGTCTCTTAAGCTTGGAGGAGACAAGGGGTGACCTCATTCATTTTTATAAATACATGAGGGGTGAGTGTCAAGAGGATGGAGCCAGGCTCTTATCAGTGATGTCCAATGGCAGGACAAGGAGAAACTAGTGCAAGATGGAGCACAGGAGGGTCTATATAAGCATAAGGCAAAACTTTCTCCCTGTGAGGGTGACAGAGCACTGGCTGTAGGTGTGGCATTTCAGGACATGGTTTAGTGGTCATGGTAGTTGTGTTGTGGTTGGACTTGATGATCTTAAAGGTCTTTTGCAGGCTGAATGATTATATAATTCTATGAAAATTGCCTCTAAAAGTCTGAGATGTTGTACTAGGGTATAGTTGTACAAGCCTGTTATCTTCAGAAAGAAATTTGGTCTAAGTGAGAAAAAATATTCTTTCCAAAGATTTCATTGTATCTTCAAAGTCATTTCAGCATGTGGCTTTGGTAAAATTTTAAGTACAGGGTTTATTAGACTTTATGTTCTATAGTTAACATTAGATTTATGTCTTTACAGAGATGTTGCTTTCTGACAGCTGGGCAATTATTTGGTGTCACCACTGTGCCACGTAGTTAAATGGTCAACAGTTACCATGTTTATAAATAGCATGTGACATTTGAGCTTTGAAAAGGAAATTCTTACTGAATGCTTTTGGAAGAGTTCCATATACAGTACTTCACTTTCATATGTCATGCCATGCATTAAACAGAAAGGCAACAGAAACTGACTATAATAAGCATTACCTATAAACTGGAATAAGATTAAATAGAAATTGCAAGGCATTACATTGAAATAAATAAGGCTAAAATAATAGGCAGTGTCACATATATCACAGCAATTACTCAAGAACATGACAGCCATGTAGACAAGAGAATTTCCAGTGTGTAGGTCCTCTTCTCCCATTTTTCCTTCTAATTTTCATCTTCAATAATTCTTTTGATTCACTTTAAACATTTATGTAGGTTTTCTTCAGTATATACATCTAGCCTACTCAATTCAAGAGAAATGTTGAGATACTGAAATGTGTCCAGAGAAGGGTGACGAAGCTGGTGAGTTGCCTGGAACATAAGCACTATGAGGAGAGGCTGAGGGAGCTGAGGTTTAGCCTGGAGAAGAGGAGGTGAGCTCAGAGGTGATGTCATTGCTGTCTACAACTACCTAAAAGGAGGTTGTGGCAAGGTGGGGATTGGTCTCTTCTCCCAAGCAACTAGCAACAGAACAAGGGGACAGTCTCAAGTTGTGCTGGGGAAGGTCTAGGCTGGACGTTAGGAGGAAGCTCTTGCAAGAGAGTGATTTGCCATTGGAATGGGCTGCTCAGGGAGGTGGTGGAGTTGCTGTCCCTGGAGGTGTTCAAGAAAAGCCTGGATGGGGCACTTAGTGCCATGGTCTAGTTGATTGGACAGAGCTGGATGATAGGTTGGACTGGATGATGTTGGAGGTTTCTTCTGACCTGATTGATTGTATGATATATATATATCTGATTATCTGTGACCTAAGTAACTGGCAACACTAGTGCAGTACAAGGGTTTGAATTTGCTAATGGTATGTTTCCTTTTGGCTTATTATTAAAACATATTGTGCAAAATGTCATATACATCTTCTGATTAGCATTTGTCCACTGTAGAGGTGTCTTCCAAAAGGTGATGAAGGTTTGGTCATATTTACTCCTCATTCTGGGAAATATCATACGAGCAACTGAAAATAGAACTCAGTTATGGAGGGTGTTTGGGATTTAGCTCTGTATTTCCTCCTCTTGAGGAAACATCCCCATTGAGTGAGGTTTTTAGTAAGACACTTATAAAGAGTAGACCAAAGATGAAGTAATGTGCAGAGTAAGTTATCAAGTAATGTGGATGCTCAATGCACAGTATGCTTGTGGTCCATTAATCACTCTTATGCAGCTAATATGTACCTAGATTCAGAATTGATCACTTCAGTTGTGAATGTAGGGAAATTAACTGTATCATTCATGTGAGGTAGTAATCACTGAAGCATAGGGACTCAGTCAATCTGCTAAGTGTTTGGGGTTTTTTTAAGTGCACACATGCACATTTCTAGGAAGATGCTCAGAAAAAGCAAGAGTAAAGAAATTCTGGCAAAATCACTTACTAAAGTACAAGCTGTTCATGGACAAGAAAGTTCCATAACAAAGGGACAGGTTCCGTGAATTTTCAGATCTGCAGAAGGATGTCATAAAACCTCTTTAAATTCCCATTTTACCATTTAAAGAAAGAACAACTTTCAAATAATTTATATTTTTTCATTTAATATATGTAAATTAAAATTTCTACTTGCAGTCCTGATTTAGTTTACTGCAACTAAGCTTTTCCTCATCTTCGCAGTATCACAGTCACAGTATTACCAAGGCTGGAAGAGACCTCATAGATCATCAAGTCCAACCCTTCACCACAGAGCTCAAGGCTAGACCATGGCACCAAGTGCCACGTCCAATCCTGCCTTGAACAGCGCCAGGGACGGCGACTCCATCACCTCCCTGGGCAGCCCATTCCAGTAGCCAATGACTCTCTCCATGAAGAACTTTCTCCTCACCTTGAGCCTAAACTTCCCCTGGCGCAGCCTGAGGCTGTGTCCTCTCGTTCTAGCCACAACCACCCCTCAGGTAGTTGTAGACAGCAATAAGGCCTCCCCTGAGCCTCCTCTTCTCCAAGCTAAACAATCCCAGCTCTCTCAGTCTCTCCTTGTAGGGCTTGTGCTCGAGGCCTCTCACCAGCCTCGTCGCCCTTCTCTGGACACGCTCAAGCGTCTCAATGTCCTTCTTAAACTGAGGGGCCCAGAACTGGACACAGTACTCAAGGNACATCTGCCCCCAGCTTGGTGTCATCTGCAAACTTGCTGATGACTGACTCGATGCCCTCATCCAGATCATCAATGAAGATGTTAAAGAGGATGGGGCCCAGCACTGATCCCTGAGGGACACCGCTAGTGACCGGCTGCCAGCTGGATGTGGCACCATTCACCACCACTCTCTGGGCTTGGCCCTCCAGCCAGTTCCTCACCCAGCACAGAGTGTTGCCCTCCAAGCCGTGGGCTGACAGCTTAGCAATTCTTGCAACACCTGAAGGGATCCTACAGGAATACTTTGAAGTTGAGGGAAAATAGGTTTAGACTGGATCTTAGGAAGGCATTCTTCAGTGCAAGAGTGGTGAGACTCTGGAATTGGCTGTCCAGGGAGATTGTGGATGCCTCCTCCCTGGGGGTGTTCAAGGGCAGGTTGGATAAGGCCTTGAGCAGCTGAGTCTAAATGAAAGACATCCCTACCCCAGTAGGGAGGTTGCAATAGATGATTTCTAAGGTCTCTTTCAACTTAGGCCCTTTGTTGGGATGTTGTATCGTGGCTTGGAAATTTTTAGGTCAATTCCTGTATTAATTGTATCATTATTAAGCTTTAGGGGGAAAAAAAAGCTGTTTTAAAGTATTCTTTAGTGCAGTATAGGTATTGTAATGAGTTTTTAAAAATGTTTTTTATAAATAGGTAATTTTAATGCTAGTAATGCTCATTTAATTTTAATCTATTAAGCATTATCTTCTCTGGAGATGCTGGGCCAAGAGGCATTTGTTTCAAAAAGTCAATGGAAAGAAAAGTTCTGGTGAAATGCAAGAATCTCAGTAACTGCTACAGAGAATTTTTATTCTGTGAATTTCTGCTACCCACCTTTTCTACCAGAACTGACTTTTTCATGTCTGCTGTCTTAACTTATTTGCATTAAAGACATAAGCAAACATTCTCAAATAAACAAGTGCACTTTGATACTATCTCAATTAATTAGTCAGATATATAGCACTGGAAACTGGGTTGGTATCTCTTTTTTGGAATCTAAACTAGTTGCCTGATTCTTTGGGTGTAATGGAAGTCAGGAGCTGGAGCTGTTTGGCTTAGGCTTACAAAATGCTATAAAAATGGCAGCAACTCCCCCACTTCCTCCCCCTCCATTGCCTTTTTATTCTAATAGATGGTTCTGAATATTTTTTTCTTATGTTTTGTTGGGAGCAGAACAGATAGCAGTTGAATAATTTCTTCAAAGATGTGAAGGCAACGACAGCAACAATAAAAAAAGCTGCCTTTGTAGGAAAGTCACTGGCTACAAATTTCTTTGGGATAATAAAAGCTGGAAGCTGTTTTATATTTGAAGGATCTCCAGTGGAAATTGGCCAATTAATGAATTGTAAAGGCTGAGACTGATTCCTTATGAAAGATTTGCAAAAAGTTGAGATTTAAGCCCTCTTTACTTATACCTTCATTATGAATATAAAGGAAAAACAGAAGTAAAAGTAGGGGAAAAGAAAAGATTTACCTGTCATTATTGTGCTACTTGCTTTAGAAATGTCAAGGCAAAGATGACAAATGACCCCAAAGAATGAAAGATTTGTGACTTTTGGTCTAGATGACTGGATAGGGCTGGGTGATAGGTTGGACTGGATGATCTTGGAGGTATCTTCCAACCTGCATGATTCGATGATAAAGATGTATCTGTTTACTTACTTTTAATTCTATAGTAGTAAATCTGACTTTGAGTATTTATTAGCCTCCCTCCTCCCAACTGTCTTGGTCTCTAAAAAGACCTTGAGTCTCTTGCAGGCTTTTTGTTATGAAGGTCACTAGTTGCTCTGTGCTTGGTTTTCTGCTGCATGAATCCTGGGAGCTGGCCATTGGCAGTCTGGCTGGCTGGCAGGGGTCTGCAGTGGGGTTGCAAGATGTGTGACAACTGCATAGGAGGAGCTTTGTAACAAGGTCTGGTTGCCTGGGCTGTGGTCTCGAGATGGTCAGGTGTATCTGCCAGTGTCTCCACAGAATGCTCATCATGTTGCAGGTGTATCTGCTCTCTACTGCCAGCCATAATTAGTCATTGGTTGGCAACAGCTTTGGGTTTGTGCTCTTTCTGTATCTCTTAAGAAGCTCCTTCCAAATTATTTTGTAACTGATCTCACTAGTTTAGCCACATGCCATCATTGTCATGCTCCCCATCCTCCCCCTTCCTTTTTTTTTTTAATAATTTCCTTCTGGAAAGTTATGATGCTCTTTATCATCACCTTTATTAAGGTGAGGCATATGCTTTACTACTTCGATATTCTTCCTAGCCAAACATCCTAGTGGTTCTTTTTTATCATAGATTTCAGAGTGGCAGCTCCTGTTTCCAAAAATGTAGACACCATAGGACCATCTGTGTTTGCCATCTGCAAGACATTTCCTTCTAGGGGTCCCAGGGTTTGTTATGGGGTTTCCAGACATTTCTACTGCCCCTGGGAGCACAGTAAGGAAACAGATTTGTAACTGTAACACAGATGTGTGTAAGCCTAAACTCTTCTGCACATCATGCTGTTACTGGAACACCATCTACCCGTATCTATTAGAACACCCACCAGCACCTCTCTAAGTTATGTCCAGCCAGTCATTTCTACATTCCTTCCTACATAGACTGATTTTTCCTGTTCATACCAAGGTGCTAACCCTGAAAAGCAGCCAGCTTTTATGTGGGAAAGAGACTTCCCTCTTATTTGCCAGCTATTACACACTTGGAAATGTTTCTAGTTGAGAGTTTTGGGAAGATCAAGAAAGAATTGTTTGTATTAGGGTTTTTTATTAATTATCTGCAGAATTGCTTTATTTCTGACCTTTGCAATGTTTATTGCTTGCTTGCTTAATTTGTTTTAATTCTGCCAACTACCATTAGATAAAATAATGAATGAGTTACTTATTCATAGAGGCAATGTAAATACTGGTTCTTAACTGTATTCCAGTAAAACAGCGTTGTCGTGGGTTATTGGCAATAAATCATTTTGTTACACATTTAAAAATAAAGCCATAAACATGAAAATATTTTAAAGCATTTTTCATGAAGCATCTTATTCTTTTCCTTGTCATTGTTGGGATGAGATGCTGGGAATCTTAATTTTGATTTTCAGTGTCTCCTTAACTCATTTCTATTACAAATGCTTTCTACTAAGAGATTATAAACAATTTTCCATCTTCAGTATTTCCCTTCCCCCTCTTCCCAGACTGACACATTTCTGCTTATATCATTTATATACTATCATTAATAGTAGTCCACTGAGTTAATTAATATTCTCTTAATCTTGTCCTGCAATTTAACATTTGGCTATATATTTGGAAATGTAGTTGAAATGTATTTGGAGAGAAACAGGGGCATGCAGTCCCAAAACATCCTCTTTTTTCTAACACTGCGTCAGCTGTTTGCTTCTGCAAAGATAAAATACAGAGAAGATGGATGTTCTTCAGTTTCCAGTGTACTGTTTATCTCTGCAGAGGATTTTCTGTTTGATAGAAATGTTGTGAGGCACGACTCCCAAGTATCCACTAGATTCTATGTATGTATAGAGTATATAAAGAACTAATATTAATACTTTTTCCAAAAAGAAACTCATAGTGTATCTTAGCATATGGTGACTTATGGAAAGCAACCTCACAACACACAGAGTGTTATCAGGTAAAGCATGTTTGAATCAGTGCTGATTGACAAGGGGAGGTTCTCCTCCAAAGCCCTTGCACACCTTCACTTTGTTCAGGTGAAATATTTATGCTACCAAATCATACGTATTCAGTAGAGGGGTAGAGTTGGTGTAATTAGTTCTGGGAATAGGTGGAGTTACTATAATCGGTTCCTGGCACTCATTTCCATAACATCCTGCCTTCTCACGCATGCTCAGTGCCACCTGGTGGTCGTCCTTTGGGGTCTTTTTGAAGAAAGCTCCACATCTTCCTCTCTACCTTTCCCACCTGGCCTCAGTTGTGGGTGACGTTCTTGGTTAGGGTCTCTGATGTTCTCATCTTTAAATACAGTATTCTTCTACTATGACAATGTTTCAAGATCCTCTCAAGCTTAACCCACTTCCTTTGTGTTTATCTGATTGGCGATTGCTCATGCAGTTAATGGTTTAGCTAGGTGTCTACACTCTGTTTTCTATTCCTTTCCCCGTATTGGACTTCTCTCCAATAAATGGCAAGGGTTTTCCTCAGCCGTGGTGATCACACATGTTCCTAGGGTGCTCTCTTCAATAAAGGGTGCATTAATTAAAGAGATTATAATAGATCCTTCAGGATGTTTCACAGATTTTATTTATCTTTTTCTTTTTGAATGGATGAAGGCAGAAGCTTATACAAATGGCAAGATCTTGAAGAGCTTGAATAATTAACAACTACTTGAAAGTGGATGGCTATCATTTCCCAAGTGCTGATACTTTTCTCTCTTTATACAGAAAGAAAATCCCAAACTGCTTAAGTTACAAATGTGTCATTTCTTAATCCATTTTTTAATGGTATCATAGGTCTCAAGAACTGTGAAGAGCAAGGTCCTGAACTACCATTTGCCTCTAGCAATTCACCTCTGATACACCGGTGCTATCAGAAGGTTGAAACCTCCAAGATGTATCTTTCAGTCTTTAAAATTCTTTATGATAGCAAGTCTGTAAATATGGTGCAAAATCTGTTTCCTCTCAGCATGATTGGCTTTTGAATAGTGCTTCATGCTGTAAACATATCTAAATATATAGATATTTAAACTTGCTTACTTACTGTGATGCAGATTTCAGGCTTTTAGACTGCAGAGCTATTGGCTTTGGTAGGAGGTGCTGAATGGCCTAGCATGCTGAGGACTCTTAGTTTAGGCACCTCATGTTAAAAGCTTTGGCCCAGACATGTGAACCTAGAAGAATGAGTTGCAATAATTCATTTCAAATTCCCTGGATGTCACGGCTGCCCAGACTTAGCATTTATTCATACAAATTGCTCAGTCTTGCAGATAAATCACGAAATGTAGCCAGTGCAATAACTCTGCACCTGAGCATTATTTAGTTCTGCTTTGCTAATGTTGGCAGCACTTCCCTTTTTCTCTGTGTGTTACAGCACCTGGCTATTTTGGCTTTGTCTAAACATTTTAGAGGGGTGAAGAGGGAGAAAATCTGCAAGTTTCTGCCCTCATTTTCGTTACTGCTAGCTTTCTAAATAGCTGCAATTCCTCAGTTAGTGGTCAGATTAATTTTCCTGCCAGCTTGAAAGTAATGCAAGGGATAAAATTACCAAGGGAAACAATTTTTCACTGCATGCTTAGGAGACAATTACTTTGTCAGAAATGTTGTTACTGTTGGTTCTCATCTGCTATGACACCAGCAATAGTTAATTTTCCATAATGCTCTTTATGTCACTGGTTATGATATTGTGCCATCTCTCTGCTAATTTTTCTCTTTTCTCTTTCTCTCTTAATCAGTTTTTTGTGGTTATTCTTTTGGGCTTTTTTGTCTTTCTAAAGGAAGTACTTTACCTTGTGGACAAGATAAATAGATTGAGGAATGTGTTTTGCCTACAAGTTTCTCTTAGCTTTGTGTAGGTTGCACAAATAAGTTTTAAAACAGACTTAGGCAAGCAATTTAAAGGTGTTTTTTTGGTTGTTTTGTGCCTTTTTTTTTTTGTTTTAGTTAAACACTGCATAAATTAGGAGTAATGTAAAAGTGGTGTTGGCTACTTAGTGAATTTTTGGTAGGGTTTTTTTGGTTGGTTGATAGGTGGTTTTGTTTCTCTTGCATTTTAGTGGTTAGGATCAGGTAAGAGTACTTGCTTTATATTAAGAACGGGTATCATCATCATCATCATCTTTGACTGTGGCCTTATGTGTTGCGGGTGTTTATTCTAAGTCAGTCATCTGTAGACAGTGTCATGGGAGAAAGTAATTCGTCGCATCTGACACTAAATGCCTGCGAGGTTTATTATGCAATGTGTTTTGGAGAGGAAAGTGATTGGTGCTGTTCCTACCCAGTCCAGTGCTGCAGTCTACAGAGACTCTCCCTATGGATGCAATTGTATTTGAGGCCACACAGGGTGAACAGAATGAAGAAATTATTCAGATTAAAAAAAGAATAATTGGAAGTATTTTGTTCATCTGTATATTTCTTTTTTTAAATCCAGGTTTATTTTATTCATAACACCATGGATAACACAGTCATAAGAGTATCTGCTCAATAAATGGGCTCATATTAGTACATAAGAATGAGGTAGTAGTCAAAATTTGACATACATGTGTGCACTGAGCCTGTCCTGTTTTATTAGGTGAGAGGAATCCACAATATCTGTTTAACAATTTTTTAAGCAGGACATTAGGAATATAATTATTTCTAATAACATATGCCTCTTAATGCTTGATACTACTTAGACTATAAAGTGTCTTGAAGTGTTCCAACCAAAGAGGACAGCTAGAAATGTCTAAGTATATTGCCAAATCCTTACTCTGTGGTCCACAATAATAGCAGGGCTGTTTGTACTAGCAGACTTCCCCAGTTTCAGTATCTTGGTGAACCACGAGTGTTATATGTGCATGAATCAATATGCTGATGAGATGGACTGTCTCTTTCTAAAATGGAGTGATTGCCCAAGTCAATACCAGGAAGCTAGAAGAAGTGCCCACGCAAATCCTGACTTTCTCCTGGCTCTTATGTAAATATGAAGAGAGGATGATTCACATGAAATTTACCTGCATGTCTCAGAGTGGTGTTTTTCATTAAATAGGTTTGCTGACAGTTGAACTGAGTTCTAATGAGACAGAGGCAGTGTATTTTGTGAGGCATATTGAAATAAAACCCAGCCTTCTAGGATGTGTTAGATATAGTATATAGAAGTTGAATGTCAAGAACTGCCTGTTCAGTTGTTCATCACATTATCATGTTGATGTACTACCCTGCTCCAATCTGCTGCTGTGATGCATCTAGTGACTATCTTCACAGTATGGTGTACTTTGGTTTAGATACTATAGCCAGAAAAAATGTGACAGCCACCAATAAGATATTATCTCATGAACCAGCAGTAGAAGTGAAAAGAACTATGCTGAAACAATGACAGCAGCAATGGAAGTAATTAAGATGAGATTTCTAGTGTTTTAAAAATGTAAGCTCTTCTAAGGATGTTTCACATGTTTTATTTATTTTTATTGTTATATTTCTTTTTATTTTTGTAGGCTGTGGAAACCAACCTTGCATCAAAGGATAGTCACTGGGTCTATGTAAATGAGGTAAGAAAGTCAAAAGTGACAACATAGCTTGATACATTCATCCATCACTGCATTTTGTTTCATGTGTTTTGACACATTAAACTGAGCATAGAATTTTTGCTTCTCAAATGATGCAAGATGCAAACTCTGTGAAGTCATTGCTTGTCAGCCTCAGTTTAATTGGTACAGATTGCATACCAAAGGGTAAAAATAAACCTCCCAATATACCTTACAGAAGCAGGAAGATATTATTTTTACCTTTATGTTGACCTTACTTCCTTAGCTATTTAGGAAGCAGTGAATATGGCACAAGAAATCTCATATAAATGCATCTGTGTCTGCCAGAATCTCACCTTTGCTACTAGGAGAGCCTGCACTCGAGTATCAGGACAGGAAAGAGCAGGGGGATTGGCTGCAGGCTTTTTTGAACATGCATTTACACAACACTTGGGTTGCAGAATTTTTGTGGTGTTTTGGCCAATGTCCAGGATAGCACGGATTTTAAATTGATGTTTCCTCTATTCAGCAAATCCTGTCTTGCTACTATGATTATTTATTATATATTGGTACCCTCATACTCTATTTGGTCATATTTAAAAAGCAATGGAAAGCTTAAGGTGTTGTACCGTGTATAATACTTTATAAATCACTGATTGTTCAGGCTAAGTGTCAGGTTTTTATACATTTCTGGGTCTAATAATGTTTCATTAAAACATAGCAAAATATCTGAGATTAGAAGAAGTGTGGTCATTGTTTTATTTTTATGTAATGAATGCATAGCTTTTAACTTAATAACCAATTCCTTTGTTCATTTCTTGTTCCTTTATTGGCACCTATCTAATAATTTCGGATAGGCTACTAACAATAGCAACTATAAATTGTTTGTGTGGTATTAGAAAGGCTCTGTAATTAAATATTGGTTAACAAAAGCAAGTGAAGTTTCTGCTTATAAAGGCTTTAAAAATTCTTTCTGTTACTTGTTACATTTAAGTACCTCCTGATTTGTCAGTTGCAGTAATGACACACTACAAAATATGAGCAATATGCCCAAAGAGTCAGTGTTTATATTCACATAAAAATAATATAGTGTATATTTCCCTGAACATTTATAGAGAAGGAGTATTTGTGAATTTGTTATTGCTGCTGTTCAGATAGTAAAACCCTTTTTGTGAAGCCTGAATCTGTAACATCACAAATAAAACCCTTCAGCACTCATACACAAATTTGAGCATACATACACACGTGCAGACACTTCACAAAGAGTGTCAATTTTGGTTTTATTTTGGGGACTTTTATTTTTGCTCATTTATGGCTATAGACTGGGTAGAAAAGCTGTGATAACAAAATGTAAACCTAAACTTTTTTTTCATGAAAAACATTACTGTACATAATGGTGAATACCTCGAAATACAATTAAATTCAAATAAACAATTACAGAAGGAAACAAAACTTTAGAGAACACTTTAAAGACAAAAAGAGAAGGAAATGTCTTCATTATCCTTTTTTTAATGAAAAGTGTTGAGCTTTGTGTGCTTAAAGAGATTGTGAAAAGATATGTTAAGCATCCAGATGAATGGAGGTGTTCAGAAAAAGACTGGTTGAGGCACTTAGTGCCATGGTCCACTTAATTGGACAGGGCTGAGTGATATAGTTTGGACTAGATGGTCTTGGAGCTCTCTTCCAACCTGATTGATTCTATGATGTATCTGTAGAAAGATGGAGGTTGCTTAGGGCTTGCTTCGTATTTAATAGTGTGCAAATCCCTGTGCTAGCAAGAGAACAGACTGATCACACTTTCCATGTATGTGTTCCCCCTTGGTAGCAGTGAGAACTGCATGGGTAGTGAATGGAAAAATATATTATTCCTTTAGTGGCTTTTCATAGGTGCTGTGATTTGCAGAATAGAATTAACTTCTAATTCCCAACAGTCACATCATCTCTTTTGCATGTAATTGCACACAGAATCACATACAACATTAGGGGTTGAAAGGGACTTCAAAAGATCATTTAGTCCAACTGACTTGCCAGAGTAGGATCACCTAGAGTAGGTCACGTGGAACGCAACCAGGAGAGTTTTGAGTGTCTTCAGAGTGTTTTGTCACTCTCACAGTGAGGAAGATTTTTATGTTCATGTGGAAGCTCTTATGCTTCAGCTTGCACCATTGCCCCTTGTCCTGTCATTGGAAATCACTGAAAAGAGCCTGGCTCCATCCTCCTGACACTTGCTGTTCACATATTTATAGGCATTAATGAGATCACCTCTTAGTCTCCTCCTCTGCAAGCTAAAGAGACTCAACTCTCTCAGCCTTTGGTAAGGGACATTTCCACTCCCTTCATCATCTTTGTGGCTCTGTGTTGGACTCTTCCAAGCAGCTGCCTGAGGTCCTTTTTGAGCTTAGGGTCCCAGAACTGAACACAATATTCCAAATGAGGCAGAGTAGAGTACTTCCACATAATTAGCAAACCAAATGTAGTCCAGTCTATAAATGGACCGCACAGCCAGTCCTTTTTTCTCCCAGGCAAAGTGAGAATCCTACACATTTCTGTGCACCTTATGGTTTGTGCAACCTTATACCATCACAAGGAAAGAGTTACAGTGGCCTCAAGGGGCAGTAGATGTAAAGGACACAATGACAATTATTTTCATTGAGATCTCTTATGTGAAGAGCATTGGACTGTAAACAAGCCCTTTAGTCCTTTCTCATTTCAGGGAACCATATAAGGGCCTGGTAGAGGTTAGGGTGCTGAGGTCTTGATCTTGAGCACCTTATCACAATCTACCTTGTCTCCCACCTCTCATCAAGACAACAGGGATCTCAGACTTACCTTGTTACAGTGAGAATTACCATACAGTAGAGAAAAGGTTTTATTGTTGTCTACTCAAATCTACTTTACTCTCTTTGTATTAAGAATCCAATAAACATTTGGTTGTCAAGATTCTTTCTATGTGTTTCTGTCCCATATATATTTTGTTAGGTAAGAAAAATAATCAAGTTAGTGATGAGCTAACTTAAAACTTTATGGCTGTTAAGTTTATTTACTCATCAAATTAACTTGTGTGAAATAAAAGAGTGGGTCTCAAATTCCAAACTGTAAGGTTAAGATTCTGCATTTTCTAATTTCCAATAATATAAGTCTTTGTGCTGAGTTATTTGGTCAGCTTGGATGTGGGGCACTTAGTGCCATGGTCTAGTTGACTGGATAGGGCTGGGTGCTAGGTTGGACTGGATGATCTTGGAGGTCTCTTCCAACCTGGTTGATTCTGGATGCTGTTGGTAGTGCAAAAGGACTCAGTCTTAACTTTAGAAACAATGCAGTGAGTTGGGAATGGAAGTCATTGTATGAGGTTAGCAGGCTGAAACATTACTGGCACATCTTTCAGGATAAGATGATACAGTGGGATGCATCTTTGCAGGCAATATCATGCCCTCATATGTCCTCTTTAAAGCCAAAGTCATAAACACCTTAGTTTTGTGGAAAATATATATTTGTTAATGATTTAATTGAGAATTAATTTGACAAGGCAGAAATTATGAAAATGTAGTTATTTTTATTTTCCTAAAATGTGCCACCTCAAAAACTGTATACAAAACTAGTTACATTTTATTTACAGGTTCTAATTTGGTTGGGAATCTTCACAAGGATGCTTATGGGCAATTTTTGATAATTTAGGAAAGTCAGAAAATGGAAAAGGCTAAGCCACAAAATAGCTTTACCCCACTTGGAAATCAGAGGCAGAGCAGAGAGCCTAGGGAAAGGCCAATTGACTCATGAGGGTGGAGTAGGAATTTGGAGGTGGTCCCTGGATATCCTTTGTGGCAGCTTCTGGAAACTGCAAGTTATAATCCAATTGTGGAGCCACGTGGCCTAAGTCCAATGAGAGTGGAACCCACCAAAGTGGTTGCAGACACAGCTTCTGCGAGGCAGCTCTCACACAGCAGCACTGCCTTAGCAGTACAAGGACAACCACACTGCTAGTGTATTCCTGCCAGCAGGAACAGCGGCAGTTTATGGCAGAGGCAGGGCCCTTCCAGCTTGGGGAGTAGGGAGCAGGAAACCAGGATACACCAGTCCCAGGAGAAGCCGGGTCCGGGTGCCGCAGACAACTCTCTCAAATGGACCTAATTGGACTTGCTGGATGTGTGGACTTGTGAGGCCTGAAGGAATGCGTGTTCTTTCTGGTCAATCTATTTAAGTCATTCCTGGACAATGTGTCCAGTGCCAATACGTACTGGGTGTGAAGAATCCAGCCAATCACAATCTCTGATTCTAGTGTAGGCTCTCCCGCCTACACTAGTGAGTACATCTGTGACAGCAGGAGGAAAAGGGCACCTTTTGCCATCCCCTGTTCAAGTCCACGGGGGCAGGGGCAAGCAGTTTTGTGCCATCTTCTTCTCCATTCAAACTTCCACTGATGGTGGGGGTGGGGGGGGGAAGGGAGTTTGGAGCGCCCCACCACAGTTAAGTATTTGTACTGTTCTCATTTCACACATTTTATGCTTCAGAATTGTGCACCTGTCAAAAGTAGTGATTTGAGGCAGAGGGGGAAGTATTTCTTATCACTCTCCCCCTTTAAATTTATATTTCATCATCTTCACTTTTATTCATCTATAAATACTAAATCATTCTTGCATGCATTTCGGTAGTGATTCTACTTCAATGTCGTAGCTTTTCAGAAGCAAGAATATTTGTGATTTCTATATAAATCCTTACAAAAAGTAATCAACTCTACAGAATAGTGACTAGCCCATGCTTAGCTTTGTCTCCAGAATAGTCCAAAACATTTTATTACCATTGGGAGATTGCAATGACCAGCAACTTTGACCCTAAAGAAGATCCATTAGAAAATTTCTGGTGTTCTGCTTGCACCTTTGCTGTTTATGCCTTTAGGGACTCATGAAGTGTCCTACCAGCTTTGGCAGATGTATGCTATTTCTTCTTGTGGCATGGCTGCCAGTGTTGCAGATGCTCTCATTTTTGGGGTGTCTATTTCCTGCTTTTTTTTTTTCCTGATTATTTTGGTTGTTTGGTTTGTTGGCTTGCTTATATTTTTTTCCTCTTACATTTCTTCCTCTTTGTTGCCTGACATCAAGCATCTCTGTTGGTTTCTCCTGATATTTTTCATTCTCTCCTTCTCTCTTTTGCCTGTTCAGTGACAATGCTGTGCATTGTCTAGGGCATACGTCTGTGGGACAGGCACATGAGAAGTACTTGAATGTATGTGATTGTACTGTGAGCAATGGTCTAGGAGTCTCTGGCTGCTTTTTCATTAGGAGCAGCAGTAGGTCTGTGGGTATAAATAGCACTAGAAACCACATGACCCTTTCTGTGGTATATTTTGTGAGTTTGAAATTTTCACCATTCCAAGCAGAGAGAAAAGAGATAGGAATCGTTCAGCAAAATTGGAATTTAGATTAAAAAAATCAAATTAAACACAGTGTTTTATTTCCTGGTATTAATCTGTTTAATTGTAATCACAAATTTCTAAACATCTGTTATTTTTACATGTGAATTAGTAAAGTGCACAAAGAAATAAGTTACTTTTCATGGAAATGGAGGGGGTACTGAATTTGATTGATAGCTCAGATGAGTTGTTTTGTTGCTTTCACTTCCTCTAGCTTCTTATACAGCAAAATTTCATCACTATTCATGAGTTTAACTCAAAGTCTTGTGGCCTGGTATGACAAGGCACAAGGCTACTGTGGCTGTTTGAGCTGATTTCGAGCTACTGGCAGATTTAGGAGATAATATTTTTTGGAGGACAACTGAGGATAAAGAGGTGATTATGTAGGATAACATGTCCAAACTGTACACACTTGCTCTGAACCTAAGGAATGGTTATGGTCAAACTTGTTGAATAGCTCTGTGGAAATGGACAAAAGACAAACACAAAGGAAGACTTTTTTGTTTTGGAAATGCGTTTCTGACAGAATTTCCTCAAAGACCAGAAACTGAGATAATGGAGGATTTTAATTGCCCTAGCAGTTGAAAAGGTAATGCTGGGACACAAAAAAGGCTTCACAATTTCCTGTGACTAACGATGATATTTCTACACATTTAAAAAGTTAAGGCACATGGTCAGTTCAGATTTTGTTATGGATAAGGAAGAGCAGGGTAAGGAAGTCAGAAGGTAATTGGTGCAAAAGTGATTGTGAGGTGGTAGCCTGAACTGTTTGAATAAGATGAAGAAGGGAGAAAAGGAGAGTGGGGAATAATGAACGTCAATAAAAAGAATGTCCACTTTCACACGTTTAAGAAACTAGTAGTGCTTTTGGAAAGATAGTATAAGGAGTGAAGGATAGCAAAAAAGCTGTGAAGTTCTGTGAAGATGAAGGCATGGTAAGGCATTGTTATGGTTCCAATGGGTTATCTTTACAGATCTTGAAATCATAGAGGAATTCTTAAGAAAAAGATGAAGGGAGAAGCAGCTAAGGAGGAGTATAAAAGTGTAACAGAATAATCATAAAATGAGGGTGAAGTGCAAAGTGGCATACTAGGGTTCATAAAAAGGAACAAGCAGAAGATAAAGTGTAAGGTGATAATTTAATAGAAAAATGCGTTTCTAATGTTTTTTTTATTGATTTACTTGATTCTAGCTTTGTAGAAACAATTATTTGTAACCACGCTGCTAAAGACATAATATAATAGCTTCCATTTATTTGGATAAATCTGAGGCACAGTACCAGATTAGATTCAGTGCTAACTACTTCAGGTATGTCTACAAAATGAAGTGTAGCTGGTCAAGATCTGCAGGAGCAACTTGGAATCAAAACCAATATCAATCAATATTATTGTGGTCTTGCAAAACAGGCAAATTTACTCATCAGCTATGTTACTGGAAACAAACTCTGCAAGATAAGAGAGGCAATTACTTTGCTCTGTTTGACATCGACATGGCTTTTTTTGGAACAATTTTGTGAGTTTTAGGCAAGACACCTCTCTGGTTAGAATAGAATAGAATCAACCAGGTTAGAAGAGACTTCCAAGATCATCCAGTCCAACCTAGCACCCAGCCCTATCCAGTCAACTAGACCATGGCACTAAGTGCCTCATTCAGTCTTTTCCTGAACACCCCCAGGGACAGTGACTCCACCACCTCCCTGGGCAGCCCATTCCAATGCCAATCACTCTCTCTGTGAAGAACTTCCTCCTAACGTCCAGCCTATACTTCCCCTGGCACTTAGAAAAGAAGCAAGAGAATGCAGAATAGTTTTGAAAATCCAGAGAACACCTGGTCTGATGGAAAATCAGTAATATATGACTCATAAGGAAAGGTTGAAACAAATAGGTTAAAACTCAGAAGAGGGAGTCAGTTGAATATGATCATGTTCACTTGGAAAGTGAAAGGAAATGTAATTTAAGCTGCTGCAGTAAAAATTGGGTTGAGTATTTGGAAATGGTTCAAAATCTAACTATGATAACGAGTAGGAACAATTTCTTTGGTTACTTGCATTCTTTGCTCATTACAGCGTATGGATGATATTCCTTTCCCTTTTCCTTCTTATATATATAGTAGATGTAATCTGATATCTTTGTAGCAGGAGTGAAATATTCTGTGTAAATCAACTGAAAACTCTTCCACTGCCCTTTTCCCCACCTCCCTTCCTTATCTTCTGCCAAGAGACAGAGGACATAAGGGGGCCTGGGACTGGGTGGGGGAGGTGGTGGGAGGGGGAGGAGTGAGGGAGTTTAGTCTTTGTACTCAACCATTACAGTCTGTTTTCACACCTGGTCTGCTATTGGTTTTGCTCTTATTTTTTGAGCATCTTACTCAGATTATGCAAAATTTAGCAGATTATGCTAAATATTTTCAGATCTCAGTTGGGAAAGACAAGTAGGAACTTTATTATAAATACCACTGAGTGTCTTCCGATCTGCACCTTCTGTTCTAGATCTTTCGACATATGGTTTTTCAATATGGGTATGACAGTGACAATTTATACAAATAGTGACTACATATGCCTCTGACCAAATCATTTGTTCAATATTTTTCCTGACAAACATGAAATTTAGGGAAACTATGACTCATATTTGATTTCCAATCAACATGGAGCGCCATCTTTATCTGTCTACAACTGAGGAAGCGAGAGAAATTGCATTTGTTTAGATACTGTCAGCCAAATCCATCATTGGGGTAGGCTTGTGATTTGACTTAGGGGTGAACCTAGCATGGTATTTCTTGATATCAGCCATTTGAGCTAAAGGAATGTATTGTAACCGAGTGCTGGGCTGCATCAAGAGAAGTGTGGCCAGCAGGGCAAGGGAGGTGATTCTCCCCCTTTACTCTGCTCTCGTCAGACCCCACCTGGAGTACTGTGTGCAGTTCTGGAGCCCCCAGCACAAGAAGGACATGGAACTGCTGGAGCAGGTCCAAAGGAGAGCCACGAAGATGATCAGAGGGCTGGAGCACCTCTGCTATGAGGACAGGCTGAGAGAGTTGGGGCTCTTCAGCCTGGAGAGGAGAAGGCTTCGAGGAGACCTTATAGTGGCTTTCCAGTATTTGAAGGGAGCCTACAGGAAAGCTGGGGAGGGACTATTTACACGGTCTAGTAATGTTAGGACGAGGGGTAATGGGTTTAAGCTGGAAGAGGGGAGATTTAGACTGGATGTTAGGAGGAAGTTCTTTACAGTGAGGGTGGTAAGGCACTGGAACGGGTTGCCCAGGGAGGTTGTGGATGCTTCCTCCCTGGAGGTGTTTAAAGCCAGGCTGGATGAGGCCTTGAGCAGCCTGCTCTAGTGGGAGGTGTCCCTGCCTACGGCGGTGGGGTTGGAGCTGGATGATCCTTGAGGTCCCTTCCAACCTAAACCATTCTATGTTTCTATGTAATTGTATGTAGTTTTGATAGAATGATGCCTAATAACGAATTGCTGACACTTCAAAAATAGATTTCATTAAAGGTGTAAAAAACAACCAAAAATTAAAGGTTAGAGCTGCTACTTAACTATAGTTTTCATTTGTTGCTTTTCAATTAAGTTATTTCTCAAGTCAGATGCAAAGGAGTGTTTGTTATTAACAGATGATAGCTTTTGTTTAATAACCCTGATGTTCTAGTCTTAAAATTATCACATTCTGTATTATATGGAATAACAAATACTGAAATTCAAACAATATTAACTTTTTAATCCTCAAACTGAACTGTGGGAATAGTGGGGAGAACTAGTGAAAATTTTGTTTCACTAGTACCTTACTGCCTAAATGATCAGATACTCTCTAGGAAAGGAATGTTATATGTTGGGAGTACATAGCTCTTCATGAGTATTCTCATGGTGGGGTACTTAAAAGTATTTAGATCTAATAAAGCAAAACTTGTTTATTTTGCAGGATAATAGTCATGCATTCTTCCATTAAGTCTTCCTGTGAACTACTGCAGTTACCAGAATTAGGCATTGTAAAGTAAGGAAAGGAATCATACTCTTGAGTGTCCGTTCAGAGATGCACAATTCAACATCTAATATAATGCCATGTAGCACAGCTTATTTCCTTCCCACTAAGAAAAGCTTGTGCTGTTAGTTGTCCTATTTAATAAGCAAATAAACAAAAAAATCACCAAAACAACCTATTCTGCAACACTACAGGCTAGACAGCGTAAAGGGAAGCTGTATTTGTAATGACTCTTGCATGAAGGATGCCTTTTTGTTGACAGAATGTAGTAAGCCAGCCAATCTCCTTGTACTAACCTCAGCTTAATAACTAGAGCTTTTAAAAAATCAATAGCTTTACTTTGTTTCTTACGTGCAGTGTTAATCAGTTTGTTATTGGTGAAGATTTGATTTCAATAACGAATTCCCAATAAATGCATAAAGCCATAGAAAATATTCAGTAGTTAGGAGACAGTTGTGAAATTCTTGCAAGCTTCAGTTGAAAAATTAAACTAGGCTCTAAAATACATAAAATGATGCTTTTGGATGTTTTCTCTTTTTAATCCACAGCAATAATCCTGATCTGGAAAAGTGGGAGGCAGGAAACACAGAGAAACTACTATAGCAAATGTAGCTGTAATGTATTTGATTAAATTGTAACTGACTGTGATGATATAACTGTGTCCAGTTCTGGGCCCCTCAATTCAAGGGAGGTGTTGAGGTGCTGGTACGTGTCCAGAGAAGGGTGACAAAGCTGGTGAAAGGTCTGGAACACAAACCCTATGAGGAGAGGCTGAGGGAGCTGGGGTTGTTTAGCCTGGAGAAGAGGAGGCTCAGGGGTGATCTCGTTGCTGTCTACAACTACCTGAAGGGAGGCTGTAACCAGGTGGGAGTAGGTCTCTTCTGCCAGGCAACTAGCAACAGAACAAGGGGACACAGTCTCAAGTTGTGCTGGGGGAGGTCTAGGCTGGATGTTAGAAGGAAGTTCTTGCCAGAGAGAGTGATTGGCATTGGAATGGGCTGCCCAGGGAGGTGGTAGAGTCACCATCTCTGGGGGTGTTCAAGAAGAGCCTGGCTGAGGCACTTAGTGCTATGGACTAGTTGACTGGCTAGGGCTGGGTGATAGGTTGGACTGGCTGATCTTGGAGGATTCTATGATACATATGAGAAGCTCTTAAAGAGTGAGGAGGAGGGAGAAGTGAAGCAGGAAGGGTCTTGCCATTTCTGTAGAAGGAATGGATAAAAGATTTGAAAATTGGCAAAAATGCACATTTAATCAGGATCAAGAAGCCTCAGACGGAAAGTAGAGTGCTATGGGATTTTGGGAACTCTGAGCTGTGTTGAGGTGATATTATCCACATGACTTGAATGCAAGTCAAATATTTAAGACAGCAGTTGACCTTATTCTTCCTTTTTGGACAGATGATGCTTTCCAGATGATGCTGGCAGTGGTGCCAGCAGATGAATTTCTGGATCTTCGGCACATAATAAAACTTTCCCAAACTGAACATAGGTAATCAGTCAGAACAAAGTGCAGAAAAAGATTATTGATGCTTTGTTTTTCAGTTCCCCTTTCAGAGTATTCAGTCAAAACATGTTTCTGCTAATTGCTTTCTGGACACTAGCTCAGTCGTGGTTTTTTTTTTTCTACCGTTTTCATAGCTCTCTCTTTACCCTTGTTTCGTTGTCTGCAGGAGGTGATTTGTTATAGGAAGGATGAGAAAGTGTCCCATTATCTCTATCCTGCTGTGACATGATTCTTAGTTTCCATGTCTATCCTGAAGCTCTGTTGCTTCTGCCAATAGTTGTTTTCTTTTCCTTCACCTTGTCAGATGTGCCCAGTATACCCATAGTTATCCATTCTCTTGATTTAATAATCAAATTGCTTCTTAGTTATCATCAAGGCATTTATTTCTTGTTTTCCTTTATAAAACATTTTTCAAAGGTTGAGGAAAATGAGCAGAAAGTAGATTAGTAATCACTGGATAAAATCTATCTCAGCAACCAGCTTTTTCCCCAAGGGTAGAGAATGCAGGAAGGTGTAGATAATGCATGATGAACAGTGTTTTCCTACTACAGGACTTGTAAAATAATCTTGGGGAAACGTGAATTTGAAAGAAAGATCTTTTTATGAATACAGTGTTTGTTCTTCACTTTTGTTTACACATGCTTTTCCCTTAATCCTCCTCCCCCTGCCCCACAGAAATTCCTATTTTTAGAATCATAGAATCAACCAGGTTGGAAGAGATCTCCAAGATCATCCAGTCCAACCTAGCACCCAGCCCTAGCCAATCAACTAGACCATGGCACTAAGTGCATCAGCCAGGCTTTTCTTCAACACCTCCAGGGATGGCAACGCCACCACCTCCCTGGGCAGCCCATTCCAATACCAGTCACCCTCTCTGTGAAGAACTTCCTCCTAACATCCAGCCTAGACCTCCCCCAGCACAACTTGAGACTGTCCCCTTGTTCTCTTGCTGCTTGCCTGGGAGAAGAGACCAACCCCACCTGGTTACAGCCTCCCTTCAGGTAGTTGTAGACAGCAATGAGGTCACCCCTGAGCCTCCTCTTCTCCAGGCTGCACACCCCCAGCTACCTCAGCCTCTCCTCACAGGGCTGTGCTCCAGGCCTCTCATCAGCTTTGTCGCCCTTCTCAGAACATGTTCCAGTATCTCAACATCTCTCTTGAACTGAGGAGGCCAGAACTGGACAGAGCCTTGCATCTATACTTAGGATGAAACAAATAACAGGATTCACTTTCACTCTCTTGTCCTACTGGCCATGCTGTTCCTGATCCAGGCCAGGATGCCACTGGCTCTCTTGTCCACCTGGGCACACTGCTGGCTCATGTTCAACCTACTATCTACCAGTGCCTCCAGGTCCCTTTCTTCCTGGCTGCTGTCCAGCCACTCTGTCCCCAGTCTGTAACACTGCTTGAGGTTGTTGTATGTACTTCGTGTGATGAACATTACACCCATGAGCATGTGCAATTTTTTGTGGTTTTATTTTTACTTGAGTAGAATAAAGACTGACTGGTAGACTGGAATTCAGATCAATCTTTCTCTACACGTGGAATTTCTAAAAGGATTGTTTTGTTGGGATTTTTAAACAAGAATTTAGTACGATTATTACTTTATTTTCATTACTTTTCCCTGTGCACATTTTATTTTTGTCCTTAAAAAAAAGCAGACTTTGTGGTGATAGCTTACAAATGCAATTAGAGGAAGAGTTCTAAAATATTTTCAAATGATACAAAATGCTTAAAAAAAAAAATTAAGGAAAAATAATAGAAATACAAAGAAAATACTGCAAGGAATATGCTGTGGAAAATTTCTTAAGGTTTAACTTATTTCGATGCAAAATTTAACAATGCACAATTACCATTTGTTCCAGTTTTATTTTAGGAACTCTCTATTTTACCACTTGCCAAAAAGGAAAATAAACCCCAACAAATCTTACTGCTTTTCTTTGCACTGCTTTTTGACAGTGCATGAGTCTCATTTATTTTTACAAAATAGCATTATTTTCTTATGCTGGAAGGGTATGCATATACATGGAACTATACTGCACCCGTCGCTGCATCCTGCTCAAAGAAATTCACAGCGTTCAGAATTGATGTGTTTCTAATGCTCCTAAATTGCACAGAACAGGCTTAGTCAGCTAGAAGCAAGGTTAGATGAGTTGTTTAATGAGTTGTTTTATAAGTGAACTCCATGTTAAAATCAATGATGACTATTTTGTTTTGTGTAGCTTTTGATAATGGTTTGGGGATTTTTTTTTTTGTTTGAGTTTTTTGGTTGGTTTGTTTGTTATTTTTGGGGGTGGTGTTGTTGGTGGTTTTTTTGGTTTTTTTTCTTTGAGATAACTCCTTCACTTTGAACAGTGCTTAATTAAATCAGATCTTTTACTGTATAGGCACTCAATCTGTGAAAGAATTTTGGCTATCCTGTGCATTATCCTTATAACCACAATTAGAGATAATTCAATAAAAATGTAAATACAATTCCTGTAGAGATTTTTAGGAGCATCAGGTAAAAGGAAGAGAAGCGAGCTAGTGTTAGATATGTGGGAGGAAAATGAGAATAGGAGTTGGGCAGATCATCGTGCAGAGTTGTATTAGAATATTTTCTGTGCTGAAATCTACACTGCCCTGTTCAGGCCACACGTGAGTCCAGTTTTTGGCCCCTCAGTTAAAAAGAGACAGGGATCTTCTGGAGAGAATACAACAGAGAGCTACAAGGATGACTGCAGGACATGAACATGTCTCCTGTGAAGAAAGTCTGAGAGACCTGGGGATGTTTAGTCTGGAGAAGAGGAGGCTGAAAGGGGATTTTATCAACATCATAAGTATCTGAGGGGTGCATGTCAAGATGAAGGTATCATCCTCTTTTCGATTATTCCCAGTGATAGGACAAGGAACAATGGGTACAAATTAGGATACAGGAGATTCCACCTTGCCACAGGCCGAGTACCATGGGTACAAGAATAAGAGACAGGCGGAAAGGTTGATGCAAGCAAGTTCCAGTTTATTACACCCAAGCATGACTTATATACCTTCTATCAGAAGTCTATGTAACAGAGTTACAAATCATGTTAGACTCTAATTGGTTACATACATTTGCCTTAGGACTACGTTAGGATTGCACACTAATTGCTAGGATACATTAGCTACATATTTCTTCTAACAAGACACAGTACCTTTTCTTAACAAAGCTGTATTATCCAGTCCTTCAGAGGACATATCAACTTAATCCTAAGGAGACAGTTATGGCGTCTAGGTAAGAAAACAGGCACCAAGTTGTACCAAGCTGTGAAGGACATAAAGTAATTAGATTAGACTTGAGGCCTTTTGTTTTGCACAGACCACATTCCTTTCAGAGGCACTTTGATCCTACACTTTCACCCAGCTCGGTGGCCTGCTTTCAAGTCCATGGCTTGTGCTTCAGTGTACCAAGTTCAGACATTTCTGTACAACCACTACATGTAACATTACTGTACCAAGCACCACCTCACACAAGGAGGTACTTTTTTTGGTGAGGGTGACAGAGTACTGAAAAGGGCTGCCCAGGGAGGTTGTGGAGTCTTCTTCTCTGTAGACATTCAAAACCTGCCTGGATGCATTCCTCTGTGGCCTGCCCTAAGTGATCCTACTTTAGTAGGGGGAGTTGGACTGATCTCTGAAGATACCTTCCAGTCTCAAACATTTTGTGATTCTATGATTGTGCCCTTGCCTTAAAGATTTAACCTTTATGTATATACCTGTGCCTGTGTGTTCATACAGGATGCAGAGAATATCAAAGTTGAATAAATCTAAGCACAGGTTAAGTTGTCATGATCATTTAAGAAAGGATATCTTCTGGATTTTCAAATGAACAAATGTCCCTTTACAGATGTACGTACCAGACTGAGGGGAATTAGAATAACCCAATAAACAGTATCAATCCCAGTGCAAAAAGCCCACATAAATCTGTAGCTTGCCTCCATGAGCATCCTTGTCCTTGATGCCATTCGGTTTAATCCTCCAGTTTTCTCAGAGATGTGCTTTCTGGAAATCTGTTTGGTTCTTTAAATTATTAATGTCATTAAAATTTATAACTTTCTGTCATTACCTCTAGGAAAATAGAGATTGTAATGTGAAACATAATTGTCTCATTTTGCAATTTATGTTATGATACTTGAGCAAAACGAGAGCAGATTGAAATATTCCCCTGAGCAATATGGCTAGGTAATGCAAACTAACCCAAGTTCTTTGTGTGCAGATGAATAAATAGATAAATGAATTCCCCAAATGACCAATATATATGTGCAAATAGATAAATGAACACCACGAATTATTTCACTGGTGAGTCATGAGGTGAGAACTAGTAGGAGCCTGAGCGAACACTGAGTCTTACACTTAGTGTGTGCCTGTCAAAATATTTAAGTGCTCTCTGAAGTATTTAGAATAGCCAAACTCCTTTTCTTAGCAAGGATAAATGCACTTAAATAAGAGAACATCTTTCATCCCTGGAGAAAGCGCTTTCCCTCTGTCCTTGTCGTGGTTTGAGGGGTTCCAGGTTATCCCAGGTTTCCCCAAAAAACTACAAAGACGAGATCCATCACAGGAGATGAACTGCTCACCCCTGGATATCGTAGCTATGTTATTCAATCCCATGATCCTTCAAACACTTTAAGCAGCAAGGTCAGTTTGCTCTCCTTTCTCCCTTTTGCCTTTAACTCTCTGGAGGGCTCCTTCTCTGGTAACTATGTGGGAGTACCCTGTGGGCTGTGGCCTTCAAGGCCACGGGCTGCTGTGAATCCAGCCTGCTTGGGGCCTAACTGGGAGACATTGGGGGATGGGAGAAAATGAGCACTGGGGTTTTGATGTTTGTTTTGTTTTGCTTAAGGGGAAGATCTTGGGGGAATTGTCATGTATCCTGTATCTGGTTTAGGTGTTAAGGATTCATGTATGCCATATCTTTCCCTGCCCATCTTTAATTACAACCTTTCTGTATTCTTCTCCAGTTCAGCAAGAGTTGTTTTTTCCTTAGGAAAAAAGTAAGATAATCTCAGTCTGTCACGCTCTTAAACAAAAAAACTATGCCAATCCTAATTCAAGAAATGCAATATTTGCAAGCCTGAGTGAAAATGTTATTAAAGGTGCAAAGAGTTAGACTCTTCAGCCTTCCTTAACTCACATCCTTGAAACGAACAGAAGACAGCATACATCTGGGCTCCTCAATTCAGGAGAGATGTTGAGATACTGGAATGTGTCCAGAGAAGGGTGGCAAAGCTGGTGAGGGGCCTGGAGCACAGCCCTGTGAGGAGAGGCTGAGGGAGCTGGGGGTGTGCAGCCTGGAGAAGAGGAGGCTCAGGGCAGACCTCACTGCTGTCTACAACTACCTGAAGGGAGGCTGTAGCCAGGTGGGGTTGGTCTCTTCTCCCAGGCAAGCAGCAACAGAACAAGGGGACACAGTCTCAAGTTGTGTCAGAGGAGGCCTAGGCTGGATGTTAGGAGGAAGTTCTTCCCAGAGAGTGATTTTTCCTTTGGAATGGGCTGCCCAGGGAGGTGATGGAGTCGCTGTCCCTGGAGATGTTGAGGAAAAGCCTGGCTGAGGCACTTAGTGATTAGTCTAGTTGATTGGACAGGACTGTGTGCTGGGTTGGACTGGATGATCTTGGAGATCTCTTCCAGCCTGGTTGATTCTATGAACATCATGGATCATGAAAGCCAAAAAGTGGGCATGTGATAAGGAATTTTGTAAGCTGGCCAAACTAGCTGATAAGCTCTGCTTAGAGTACAGCATTCATGCATGGTGTGAACGGTACTCACTGTGTGTTGTCCTGTGCCATGTAATGATCCAAGAGCAAGACTGGAAATTTAAGCTACATTTCTTTAAAAGAGGAACAATAAACTCTTCAGAACAAATTAAACTTATCTGCATAGTTGTCAGTCTTCAGTTTCATATCTTGTGCAAGAAAGAAAATGGGTTACTTTTAAACAAATAACTAGATGAATAGACTTTAATTGTAAGGTTGATGTGAAATGTTTGTTTTTTTTTTTCTCCTGTGATGCAAGGCATAGAACTCTTTTTTTTTTTTTTTAATATATGCTGTAATCCTGATGGCTGTAAAACTAAGAGCCAAATTCAGATATCCTTGGGTTTGCTTTTTGGCTTGTGTGTTTGGTTCTTTTTTGTTTTATTTTGGTTTGTTTTTTCCCCTTTATTTATCACAGTCAGAACACAGGTGACCTTTCTGCATGTGGCATTTAAAGTTTCACTTGATGCTATGCCAGGGCCATGAACATTCTGGAAATGCATCTGCAGGGCCTGCCTGTGCCAGGCAAGAGGATGGGGTGCTGTCCTCTGGCCAGGGAAGCTTCAGTCAAGCTGCTCTGTTGTGCAATGGTGGTGACTTGCTTACCCCTGCAGGTGAGACACCTGGCCATGCTTTCATGCTCCTGGATGTACCGGAGGTGCCTTGTGCTGCTGTACCACCCTATAAACTGGTATGGAAGGGCTCCATGGTTACTTTAGCTTTTGGAGCACCAGCTCAGAAATGTAGAACCTTTTGTCCCCAGATATTCCAACAATTTTTTATTTAATATGCTTTTAGTTTTCTAAAAACAGTCTGATTTCTAAAAGGAATTGATCATATTTCAATAGCTGTTTTCCTCTTGGTCCTGTGTACTGAACCGAGGCATTGAAGGATTTATAGAACTGTCATATTTATCTACTGTCATATGTTCCAATAGAAACAGGTGGCACCTTCAGAGCTAGATTTAGTCCAACTTAGATTCTAAATTTCTCTCCAGAGGCTCCCATTCTTTGGCTGTGCAGTAACTATGTCTTTTTGTTCAGGTCTCATTTGGTGCCCAAAGCTAAGTGGGAAGGACTTGGGTTAATGTGTGTGAAACGTTAGATCTCCACTATCTTCCTTCGTGGAAGAAGCAATTCTGGTCTGCTACACAGAGGTTTACATGTCTTGGGTCAAGCATTTTAACACGAGTTATGAGATGTCTTTGAAAAGCAGTGCATCATTTGGGGAGTCCATGGTGTGAGTTGAACTGAAAGCTGGGATGATTTATGATCTTTTATTATTTTTTTTCCTGTTTCTATTCACTCTGCCTGAGCTTCTCTGCCAAGGGATGCAGCCTAGGGGATGATGAGTTAAGGCTGTCCTACAAGAGTACCCTTCCCTCAGACCGCAGTTTAGACACACTGTGTGACTTTGACAGCCCTCAGACACCCAGAAGAGGAATCCAAGGTTGCAGTCTGGTGGGATGTCTAGAGCTTGTATATCTCCTATGGTGTCTCTCTGCAAGGCTATAAATGCTCTCCAGCATTTTCTATTAAGCCTCAAATCTTTGGCTTCTGTAAGAGTGTATTTACTTTCTGATATTCTGTTTTCACGCTACACCAGTTGGTCTGCTGTTAATGCAATGAATTTCACTTTCTGCAAAGTTAAAAATTCATGTTGCTAAAAAATGATGAGAAATCAGCAAAGAATAACTAAATTGAGCCAAAGCTACAGTACTAGTCAGCTGCAACAAGTAATTATAATACCCCCATGGTCATTTCACTCACAGCTTGGCAGAGTAAATGGCAAGAAAACAAATTATGGGTTTTTTTTTTCTTGAATGTTAAAATTAAGGGGCCAAGTTTGCTTTTGCTGATGAGGCACCACAAGGTGTGGGCCCTGTTTACCAAATAAGTACAGCAAGCCACACCAATTATTTGCAGCCCCTTAACCTGAAAGGAACTGAGAGCATCCCTGTGCAGGCTGAGCAATGGGTTGCAGCCAGTGTGTGCTGTAGATGGGCAGTGTGACTTGCAGATGCTGCTAGTAGCCATGGTAAGGAGCAAAGATGTTAAGGTGCTCCCCAGAGTGGAGACACGTACAGCAATGAACACAGTCATCTGTGACACTACTTTACTGCCTGTCCTTCCCCACAGTGAACTCCTGGTTAGAAATAACCATCACATGCTGTACTGCTGTTATGATTTCAGGATCAGTCAAGCCTGTGGTTTTCAAGCTGTTTATCCTGGGATAAAAAGCAAACAAATAAACAAAACAACAACAAAAAACAAACACAAACCCAGGAGTGTTTGATTCTGTGGCTTTGAAAAATACAAAGCACATAAGGCATGTATTTGAGTTGACTTCAGTTGCACTAGAAAGGTAGCAGATGAAGGCTGTGTCCAGGATGTATTAGGAGGCTGGAACAAGGGAAGGTCAGCGAAGAAGCTTTAGGCAGCGAAAAGCCTTAGAAAGAAGAGCAGCTTGTCCTTGAGATGTCCTTATATCTAATCCCGGGTTAGTCTCTGTGCAGAAGCTTGCATTCCTAAATGTTTCAATTCCTTCTTTCTGTATAAATTTGGATTGAAATCTCTTGTTTTGTGCTTAGAATCATAGAATCAACCAGGTTGGAAGAGACCTCCAAGATCATCCAGTCCAACCCACCACCCAGCCCTAGCCAGTCAACTAGTCCATAGCACTAAGTGCCTCAGCCAGGCTCTTCTTGAACACCCCCAGAGATGGTGACTCCACCACCTCCCTGGGCAGCCCATTCCAATGGCAAATCACTCTCTCTGTGTACAACTTCCTTCTAACATCCAGCCTATACTTCCCCTGGCACAACTTGAGACTGTGTCCCCTTGTTCTATTGCTGGTTGCCTGGCAGAAGAGACCAACCCCCACTTAACTACAATCTCCCTACAGGTAGTTGTAGACAGCAACGAGATCACCCCTGAGCCTCCTCTTCTCCAGGCTAAACAACCCCATCTCCCTCAACCTCTCCTCACAGAGTTTGTGTTCCAGGCCTTTCACCAGCTTTGTCGCCCTTCTCTGGACATGTTCTGGCACTATAGAGATAATTTTGGTGCTTTTCTGTGAAAAACCATCTCTGCAGTATGTTAGTATTACCAAGATAGATGATACTGTGTTAAGCTGTTTGATTTTCTTTTGGATGATGTGTAAAAAAATATGCCATTGTTGCTTTGAATACAAAAGAAGAACAATTGGCATAGACTGAGCCTATGCATCTGCAACTTTTTTCACAATGTTTTGGTTTTGTTTTATTTAAATATCCAGTAGTGAGAGGAATCTGTAAAATATTTGGGCAAATACTTGTTTTTAAAAGACTGTGTCTCCATTCACAGGAAATCACTGATAACGAAATATTAGAGTTGGTGCATAGCGCTCTGGGGAGGATGACAGTTATCCGGCAAATCTTCCCTCTCTCAAGAGACAACAATCAGAGATGCATGAGGAACAATCACCGAATATCATCGCTGCTTTGTGATCCACAGGAAGGCTATCTTCAGATGCTGCAGGTCAGTAGCTGTGCTTAGTAGAAAAGTCCATGTTAGGAATTTGATATGAGTGAGATTTCTGTGACACTATTACTTCAGAGGAGGAATAAAATAAGTACAGATACATCTGAGCACATAACCTTTGATCAGCTTTTCTTGATGTATTTGTTTTAGTTCCCAGGAATGAGTCCTTTAGGATATTATGTCTGTGCAGCAGCACGTGGTTGCACTAACTGAGAGATGATTTTGCATGCCTCATTCTCTTAAGAACCTTCTACTTGAAAAAAATCGTGCTAACATAGTCTTGTGGTGTCACTGCTTGTTTGTTATGTTTGTGCTTATTAGACATCTGTTGTGAAAGAGTTAATTTGTGAGGATAACAGAACTCTGATAGGTATTGGGCTGTGAAGCATTTCACACTTAGTTAAACGGACTGAATCCAGCTGATGTTTTCAATCTGTCCTGTTCCAATATTCTCAGGAGTCTCTAGCAGCTGATGATTGTCTGAGTATATAGAATACTCACTGCTAGTTCACGTTCCAGATTTTGCTAACAGATTTGGCTCTGGTACAAGCAACATCTCAAGAATTCTTGGCAATTTATCCCAGATATAGCATGTTTTCTTGCAGTAATTTAAATATAATTTTAAGTGCTAATTCCAAGGATCATGCAATAATTTAGAAACACAGGTCTTGGACTTTCAGTGGGATTCCATGTGTTTCTGGTTTACTTTAGACAGAGTTAAGAATCGCATTTGTTGCTGTTGGATAAAACTGAATACTTTACTGAAACTGAGAGTATAAGCTTGATTAAAACCTTTTGATTGCACATTTACTCCTAAGATGAATTGAGTGAAGCTACAGTGGATGAGCCTGTGAGGTGGCAAGTGTGGGTATTGTGTGTTAAGAGTGAGTCTAGAAAGGGTTTGGCTAGGCTGTGAGGAGGGGGCTGTTGGCAATCTGGGAGGGAGATTCTCAGGCAGAGAAGTAGGTCAGAATTTTCCAAGGATTATGGATGCAGGTATTTGTATTACTTATTTGTTCCCTGCTAAAAAGTTGCAAGTGCAGAGACTGAAATCCTCTGAAGGAGAGTTGTTGGTCTCTTCCTCCTTGAAGAGCAGGAAAGTTTGGGACATGCTGATCACATGCACTGTAGTTAAGAGCACTGGCTTATTCTGTCTGGACAGGGGCAAATCTTTGCTAACTTTGGGCATTTTTTATCTTTGTTAGTAACTCTGAGGTATGCTGTAATGGGAACAAAGGCCTCTCATTTCAGATGATCAAAGCATTTTTCATTGTGTTATAAAAGATAGCTATCCTACACTGACAAATCACTCACTGGGGAAGTTTTATACTACAGCAGGATTGCTTATCTATGATGGTTTACACACAGTCTTAATTCAGAGACTCATGTGAAGGGGTCTCTGAGCAAGTTTTTATATCTGGTTTACTAGCAATAACAACCTCCTGCCCTATTACTGAATTTTACTAACAAGGACTCTTTAGGAAGGGAGATAAAAAGTAATGGGGAGGTATGAAGTACCAGCTCTGAGACTGGTGCTACAGATGAGGCTGGTTTTGTATGACACCAGGATCAATCATAGTACATGGGAAAGGCTTATCTAGAAGGGGAAAAATATTCTAGGAGAAGAACTAGCTGGGCTCATTCACAGAGCTTTAACCTAGAATTGAAGGGGGATGGAGTTGTTGCTGGATCTGCACCAACTGGAAGCCTGTATCTGGTGGAGTTCCTCAGGGGTCAGTACTGGGATCAGTACCCTTCAATATATTCAAAAACAACATGGATGAGGGAACAGAGTGCACTTTCAGCAAGTTTCATGATGACACAAAACTAGATGGAGTGGCTGATACACAGAAAGGTCATGTTGCCATTCAGTGAGACTTAGGCTGGAGAGTTGGGCAGGGAGAAATAGGAAGAAATTCAGCAAGTGCAAGTGTAGAGCTTTGCACCCGGGAAAGAACAACTCCATGGATCAATGTAGGCTGGGGACTGACCTGGTGGAGAGCAGTGAAGGGGAAAAGGATGTGGGGGTCATAGTGAATGCAAGGTTGACCATGAGCCAGAAATATTCTCTGGTGGCCAAGAAGGCCAGTGCCATTCTGTGGTGTATTAGAAGGTCTGGGGTTAGTAGGTCAAGAGAGATTCTTTTCCCTCTCTACTCTGCACTGCTGAGACTGCATCTTGAATGTTATGGCCAGTTCTGGGCCCCAGTTTAAGAAGTACCACAGGGAATTACTTGAAAGAGTTTTGTGCAGAGCCACAAAAATTATAAAGGAAGTGGAATATCTTTCTTACGAGGAGAGACTGTGGGAGTTGGGTCTCTTTAGTTTGGAGAGGAAGAGACTAAGGGGTGACTTCATTAACATTTATAAATATGTACAGGATGAGTGCCAAGAGCATGGAGTCAGACTCTTCTCGATGATGCCCAATGGCAGGACAGGGAAGGATAGGTGAAAGTTGAGGAATAGGAAGTTCCATGTAAAATAAGGAGGTTGTGTTTTCTGTTTTTTTGACTGTGAGGGTGACAGGACACTAGAACAGCCTGCCCGAGGGGGTTGCAGAGTCTCCCTCTCTGGAGATACTCAAAACTCACCTGGACATGTTCCTGTGTAATTTGCTCTAGATGATCCTGCATTACCAGGGAGGTTGGACTAGATGATCTTTCAAGGTCCCTTCCAGCCCCAAACATTCTGTGATATAAAGTTCTCACTTTAGAGCTCAAGTCCAGCCATGCTAGAATGAAATACCATGAAAGGTGAAGAGCACCATGTGAGAGCTCCAAGTTATCTGCCCCCAGTATATTTTGTGTTATATGCAACCTGTAGACACTTAAATATAAGATGTTTTTATCATGTACACTTACATGTGAAGCCTTTATAGCTACATCTTTTTCATAGGCTTAGCCAAAACATCTGATGTAACACCTTGTGAACATACATGTGATATTAGTTTCCAGGTATGTTATTAATGGCCCTTCAATTCAGATATTTCCAATCTCCTGTTTCCTTTTCCCTGATGGAAAAAAAAATATATAGTTTTGATCTTTTGCTGTGCAGAAGTACATTACTGAATTACCCCATTGCCAAAGGCTGCAGTAGCTCCTAGAACCATGTTGTGCCCAGGTGGCCAAGAGAGCCAATGGCATCCTGGCCTGCATCAGGAATGGTGTGGCCAGCAGGAGCAGGGAGGTCGTTCTGCCCCTGTACTCTGCACTGGTTAGACCGCACCTGGAGTACTGTGTCCAGTTCTGGGCTTCCCAGGTTAAGAGGGACATTGAGATGCTTGAACATGTCCAGAGAAGGGCGATGTGGTTGGTGAGAGGCCTCGAGCACAAGCCCTACGAGGAGAGGCTGAGGGAGCTGGGATTGTTTAGCCTGGAGAAGAGGAGGCTCAGGGCAGACCTTATTGCTGTCTACAACTACCTGAGGGGTGGTTGTGGCCAGGGGGAGGTTGCTCTCTTCTCTCAGGTGGCCAGCGCCAGAACAAGAGGACACAGCCTCAGGCTGCGCCGGGGGAAGTTTAGGCTCGAGGTGAGGAGAAAGTTCTTCACTGAGAGAGTCATTGGACACTGGAATGGGCTGCCCAGGGAGGTGGTGGAGTCGCCGTCCCTGGAGCTGTTCAAGGCAGGATTGGACGTGGCACTTGGTGCCATGGTCTAGCCTTGAGCTCTGTGGTGAAGGGTTGGACTTGATGATCTGTGAGGTCTCTTCCAACCCTGATGATACTATGATATGATACTATGAATCCACCATAGGCAGTGACTGCCTTCTAGCACCAAGTTCTTGTGCTGCTTTGGGGCAATTTGATTAACACTTAAGCCTGGAAATACCTGGCTCATTCTCCCCTAAGAAATCTCATGTTAATAATAATTTGTTGTCAAAGTAACTTACCATCAATTATTTGGTTAATTATGTATTTAATGACTTCGAAGAATAATAATTTCTGTCAGCCTTTAGCCATAAGGCTTTATTGGGGGGATTTTAGCATTTTTAGCAAGCCAGTAAACAACCAAACAAAACATTTACATCATGGATTGTTACCTTTTTTTTCTAGCTAAATTAATGGAAATCTTTTGGAATTATTTTGTTCTCACTGTCTTTAGTACCATATCCTGGAAAGTTGTTTTTCAGTGGTTGATCATCTCAGTTTGGCATTCAGACAAGGCTTATAAAGATCAGGCTGTTCTGCAAGCTCATCCAAAAACTCATCTGTTTTGAATGCTTTGTGGAAATTCAGTCTTCCTCCATCAACCAACTTGTCAAAATTTTGCTCATGCCCTTATTTCTTGCACATATAATATACACAGCTGGGTTTCTGCTTCAGCTGGAGAAAAAGCCTTGTAGTTTCCTGCCTCAATCATTTCACTTGACATCAGAGGGCTACATTTACCTTTTTCTTATTCTTTGTATATGATTTTGTGTCCATCTCTCTTATCTTTTTGTAAGTGGGGGAAATAAGGTTTAGAACTTGATGTCATCAATTGGTGATAAGTTTCCTGTGTTTTGGGCCGGTTTTGTGTTGTCAGAATTGAGATGTCTGGAAAAAGAATACTGAGGTACTTCAGCAGAAGCTGCGGGGGCTGGGGTTGTTTAGCCTGGAGAAGAGGAGGCTCAGAGGTGACCTCATTGCTGACTAAAACTACCTGAAGGGAGGTTGTAGCCAGGTGGGGGTTGGTCTCTTCTCCCAGGCAAGTAGCAAGAGAACAAGGGGACACAGCCTCAAGTTGTGCTGGAGGAGGTCTAGGCTGGATGTTAGGAGGAAGTTGTTCACAGAGAAGGTGATTGGCATTGGAATGGGCTGCCCAGGGAGGTGGTGGAGTCGCTGTCCCTGGAGGTGTTCAAGAAAAGCCTGGATGAGGCACTTAGCACTGTGGTTTAGTTGATTGGCCAGGGCTGGGTGCTCGGTTGGACTGGATGATCTTGGAGGTCTCTTCCAACCTGGTTGATTCTATGATTTATAGGTAAATCTGGTTAGTCCTAGATAGATCTAGTATCATGCCCTGCATGGCATTTGGAAGGTGTTTGGTGGAATTATTGCTACTAAACTGTTTAGATTATTTCAGACATAGTCTTACAGGATCAGTTTGAAGGAATTTCAATGCATAGCTTGCTCCTTTCCAAAATCTTCCCCTTTAAATTTTAGTTTTGAAGTCATCTACATACCTGATTTTTCTGAATTTCAAACCTCAGGTAAAGAGCTTTTTTTCTTTCATCAGGTTGTTCACAGTGTGTTAAACTCAAGAATCAGCTTCTTGGTGTTTGTTTTCTCCTTCTGTTTCTATATTTTTAAGATTTCTCTTTAGAAACAGACAATTAATGAAATTATTCCTTGCAGGCTTCAGAGTCCAAACGTTCTCCCTAAGAACTATTCCAGGAATTTCTTTTATGTATTTGAAGATGTTGAGAAGGGTTTAGAATAGAATAGAATCAACCAGGTTGGAAGGAACCTCCAAGATCATCCAGTCCAACCTATTACCCATCCCTATCCAGTCAACTAGACCATGGCACTAAGAGCCTCATCCAGTCTTTTCTTGAACACTCCCAGGGACGGTGACTCCACCACCTCCCTGGGCAGCCCATTCCAATGCCAATCACTCTCTCTGGCAAGAACTTCCTCCTAACATCCAGCCTATACTTCCCCTGGCACAACTTGAGACTGTGTCCCCTTGTCCTGTTGCTGGTTGCCTGGGAGAAGAGACCAACCCCCACCTGGCTACTGGCTCCCCTCAGGTAGTTGTAGACAGCAATGAGGTCAGCCCTGAGCCTCCTCTTCTCCAGGCTAAACCCCCCCAGCTCCCTCAGCCTCTCCTCATAGGGTTTGTGTCCCAGGCCCCTCACCAGCTTTGTTGCCCTTCTCTGGACATGTTCCAGCACCTCAACATCTCTCTTGAATTGAGGAGCCCAGAACTGGACACAGTACTCAAAGCGTGGCCTGACCAGTGCTGAGTACAGGGGAAGAAGAACCTCCCTCCTCCTACTGGCCACACTGTTCCTGATACAGGCCAGGATGCCATTGGCCTTCCTGGCCACCTGGGCACACTGTTGGCTCATCTTCATCCTACTATCCACCAGTACCCCCAGGTCCCTTTCCTCCTGGCTGCTCTCCAGCCACTCTGTCCCCAGCCTGTAGCGTTGCTTGGGGTTGTTGTGGCCGAAGTGCAGAACCCTGCACTTGGCCTTGGTAAATTTCATCCCGTTGGCCTCTGCCCGCCCATCCAGCCTGTCCAGGTCCCTCTGCAGGGCTCTCCTACCTTCCAACAGAAGGTTTGAGGGTATTCAGTGAAACAGCTGCTCTTCTTCTGTGTAAAAACTCTTAGAAGGCTTGGGCATCCAGTATTTTTATAGATATCACTTAACAGTTGCTCCTACAAAGCTGCATTTTTAACTGTCTTCAGGAACAACTGCAATTTAACCACTGTAATTGGAATTGGTTTTTTGGAGATGTTTTTTGATTGCCTAAACTTAAGGGCCTGATCCTGCAGTTTTGTCCAACTAAATACACTTACCCTGATTTGATCTATTTACACTGCTGTCCTTTCACAGCTGTTAAGTACTCCTGGGGACAGTAAATATTGATTAAACCCCATTAAAGCGTTCACATTCTCCCATAAAGGATCGATGACTCACACTTTTCCTTTCATTTGAAAGCTACATTTGCATGTGTCTTTAGCAAAGTTCAATTTAGACTTTTGGCCAGATGTTCAGTCATGGTGAAACTCTGAGTATTACACAAATGAAAAGTACCCTTGAACTGACTATACTGCCCATTTCACAACAAAATGTCTCCCTGAAGCCCAATGGCATGTATTTTCTACGAGATGTGGTAACAGAATTGATTAAAACCCTCACACAACTGTGGGTGTCTTCTGACCATTTGGAATTTTGTGAGGACGCTGGAGACTAGAACCCCAGGTATATTTTGGAGTAAGCTTTCCCTCTCTGCTCAGACTACCTCTTTTCACTGCTGGAGTTCTCTATTTGCGGAATTACTTCATTGAATTTTTGTTCAGTCGTCTATCAGGGAGAGGCCAGCAGTGGCTTGGATAAAGGGTCACTACTCCAATTTTTCATTTTTTTAATGTGTCAGAAACCTAATTTGTATCCATGTTTTTTTATAAATGAGATGGGTAAAATCACTGTTCTGCAATTCCCACACTACCTCTTGTGCTCCTTCCTGACTTTTAGTTGTGTTCAGTTTTCTTTATTAAACATCTCCTGCTAGACTTGCCTTGGACAGCAAGCATTAGGTGTTCCAAATTCTTGAGATGTTTAGTGGGTGAAATCGATGCCTGTAGCTAACAAGCTTAAGCACTACGTCCAGGTCTTATATTATTGTTAACATGATGTTAAAAAACATACTGAGGAACAAAAACCCTCAAGCTGTGCCTAGGCAGGTTGAGGCTGGATGTTAAGTTTTTCACAAGCATTGGAATGGGCTGCCCAAGGAGGTGGTGGAAACACTGTACCTGGAGCTGTTTAAAAGGAGACTGGATGAGGCTCTTCGCACCATGGTTTAGTTAATTAGAAGTCCTTGAGTGATAGGTTGGACTGGATGAGGCACTTAGTGCCATGGTTTAGTTGATTGGACAGGGCTGGGTGCTAGGTTGGACTGGATGATCTTGGAGGTCTCTTCCAAGCTGGTTGATTCTATGATACTATGAAGGTCTTTTTCAACCTGGTTAATTCTGTGATTCTGTGATAATTATGATAAATACTCAGAGTAAATAGCTGAAGGGTGAGAATAGATACTGTAGGTACGGAAAAGTGGTGTGAAATATGAACCTCAGTAAAAGGGAAAAAAAGTATGTAATGGGCTAGGAACCTTCCCTCCCCACTATTTGAAATTACTCAAACTAACTCAGATGGTTTGGAAGTAAGATGAAGCTATATTTGCAAAATTTACAAGCATATATACACAATATATACAAATATTTACAATTATATCCAAGTTAAAAATAATACAGAAATCCACATTCCTTCCCAGACAAAGCAAACTGCCCAGAAGGGCTCAAAGTTAGCCTCTCTCTGTTTCTTTCCCCACCCCATCTCAGATGGACACACGTAAACAAAGGATAGTTTACGCATTAATCGCTGAGTTTAGAGGTGAAGTATCAAAGCAGATCTGGGTTAAAAAAATGAAGTAATTTAATCTAACCACACAGACCAGACAGAAAAACAAACAGGGCAGAGTCCCAGGACAAAGTGAGAGATCATTGTTTGTGTTTTGACTTTTTATCCCTCTCAGCAAACCAATGAATGATATAAACATCGTCATTGTTTTCTTTTCACAACCAGTGATCTAATGTCTCTCACTAAAATATTCCAATTAGCCTCACACCAGCACAAAGTAATAAGGAAAGAACATCTGCTTATCAATAAAAAGAAAAAAATTGTGAGAGTGGAGTATTCCAAAGAAAACTTTGGAAGCCTCTTTTTTTTTTTTTGAGGTACATTAAACTAGAATTGGACAAGCACTAAATAATTCACTAGTTGGATTCCTTACTGCCATAAGACTTGAATAAATGTACAACTGAGGTCCACTTTTCTGTGGCTTTAGGAAAATTTTGTTGAGGCTTTCATTTTCCTTCATAACAATCAAGCTGACATTTGAGTCTTTAATGAATATTTGGGTTTTTTATTCTGTGGGGGTTTTTTTGTTTGTTTTGTTTCGTGTTGTTGTTTGTTTGGTTTTTTTTTTTTCTCTTCATGAATGCCAGGCTGCTGGCTGTGATTTTGTTCTCCATGAGCAGTGAAGCATGTATTTAAAACACAGGCACTCAGGCAAAGTCTCACAATGGTCTCTGCAAACTAATTTAAGAAAATGAAATAGGTCAAATTTTCAGTCTTTTCACTCTAACAATGTCCTTGTAAGCATACTTACACCATAAGTAAACCACTGCTCTTCACTGCTCCTAGTAAGACATCCTCCTGTCATTAGAAACACAAGTGCATAACTGCATGTGGCAGTAGTTGAACTTTGAAAGTTGAAACACAGTTTTAGAGCATGCTGGTGTGTGCATACGCAAGCACAATGATCTCACTCCCCAGGCAGCAGGAACTTCTGCTGCTGGCAGCCTGTACTCGGTCTGAGTTCCTTTTCCATCTGCTTCATCCTTGGAGCAGCCAGAGTGTTGTGACCATTCACAGGACGATTTTGGCAGCAGCAGGGTACAGAAGCCCAGCTTGGGAATGAAGGATTTGAAGCACTGGCATGTGGGTGTCAGCTTGTCTTCCCAGCTGGTCTTTTTGGTGGTCCTGTCTGGCTAAAGTTCTGGCTCAATTCACAAGTCATATAAGTTGGGGTCAGCCCTTGTGGCTTGCTGGCCTTCCCAGAATAACACTTGTCTATGATTACTGCCTGTGAAAAAGCTAAAAGCTGTCTTCATATATAACTTTAAAAATTAAATAACTCTGGAAAAATCCCATGAAATCCACATTAAAAACCTATAAAATTTCATTTAATAATGTGATGTGGAGACACTTCCATTGTCATTGAAAATTGATGCAAGTCTATGCTAGTGTGGGGTGGACCAGATTAGACCTGGTTTCATAATTCTGTTTTCTAGGATAAAGCCACGAAGATGATCAGAGGGCTGGAGCACCTCTGCTATGAGGACAGGCTGAGAGAGTTGGGGCTCTTCAGCCTGGAGAAGAGAAGGCTTCGAGGAGACCTTATAGTGGCTTTCCAGTATCTGAAGGGAGCCTACAGGAAAGCTGGGGAGGGACTATTTACACGGTCTAGTAATGTTAGGACGAGGGGGAATGGGTTTAAGCTGGAAGAGGGGAGATTCCGACTGGATGTTAGGAGGAAGTTCTTTACAGTGAGGGTGGTAAGACACTGGAACAGGTTGCCCAGGGAGGTTGTGGATGCTTCCTCCCTGGAGGTGTTTAAGGCCAGGCTGGATGAGGCCTTGAGCAGCCTGCTCTAGTGGGAGGTGTCCCTGCCTATGGCGGGGGGGTTGGAGCTGGATGATCCTTGAGGTCCCTTCCAACCTAGACCATTCTATGATTCTATGATTCATTTGGGATTAGGCAAAGGTAATGTTTATACTACTGTGGATATTCAGGACCTGGGCTTTGCTTTGCACAAAAAAATCAAAATATGTTATTCTCTAGGTCACCAGGATGTTTTTGGTTGATCTTGATTATTTTTTGAACTTCAAAAAAGTGACTTTTGACCTAGAGGACTACCATACCAATATCATCATGTGAACATCCTGCATCCTCTTGTTGTAAATTAATAAACTGTTTGGATTTTGATCATTATGGAAAAAGAATACTTTAAACATGCTTTATAATTTATAAGGGTTCTACCCTTCTAGGATGAACTTCTCTGTTTTGTGTTAATCTATGACTTAGCTAGCAGACAGGAAACAAATATTTTAAAAGAGATAATTGATTTTCTTAATATTACAAATCCAGCCTAGGTTTTGCTTTATATTTGCACTAAGATCCCTTTTTATATTTAGTCACTTAAGTGAATATCCTCACCCTCCTTTTTTTTTCTGTTATTTTGTTCAGATTGTTTTATATGAGAAGATTTTCTTTTCTGAGTGCCTTTCATCTCAAATTATGCCAAACTCCAGATTATTGACCATGAAGAAAATTGTTACAGAAGATTAGGGTCTGAAGATATAGGAAATTTATTTAGAGTCAATGATGTGACAGTGATATATGTTTAAGCTTTCAAAACATTTTTATAGAAAGTATGCAGCTGCATTAACTTCCACATGTAGACCTTTCCTGTTCCCTGGCTGGTATTTTCTGTGGTGAATTGGAGAAATCCAGAGCATAAATAATAGATTCATGCATCACCGTAAGCAAAACCCTCAATGTTGGGGTTTGAACAGGATTTAGCAGAATTGAGCAGAACTGAATAGTCTGAGAGAATAAGGAGAGTAAGCAGGATTGAGTAACTGAACTGATAAGGAGGCACAGCTGCAGAGGGGTGGCCTTGGGAGGCTGGCAGAGAGGCTGGTATCTGTGGCTGAGCTGTGAGGAGGGCAGGCTGGTCAGCCCTGGGCACAAGCAATGTTGTGGCTGAGCTGCTGCAAAGGGGGATTAAGAGGGGTAGTTGGTCAGGTCTGTCTCTGTGCGTGTGGACAGCCCATCTCTGCCTATGTCAGCCTATCAAAAGTATATGCCTCTCTACCGAACTCCACTGTATAGATATCAGGCTCAGCTTCAATAAACAGATTGACCATTATGCATCACATTGGTGTAATCCTGGTGTCTGACCCTCTCCCGTGCAGCTTAGAAGAGAGGCCAACTCAGCACCTCAACTATGAGAAAATCTTTTTAATAATAATTTTAAAAGCTGATGCTAATTGGGGATTTGAGTTTATCAAGGGGCAAAGCAACACCCCTGAATCTCTGCATATATTTTAAGAAGAGTAAGTTTTTTTTAAGTACGTGTAAACTTTGGAAATAGAATCATAGAATCAACCAGTTTGGAAGAGACCTCCAAGATCCTCCAGTCCAACCTATCACCCAGCCCTGTTTGATCAACTAGGTGGAGAATATCTAGTTATTCTTTTAAAATCACTTATTTCAACCAACTTCCACAGGTAAAGTTTTACTTTTTGGATGCCACTGCATGTCAGTGATCAGATCATGTGTTTTGCTGTCTGTATCTTGGTATGAAAAATGAAATATATAGTTGGGAATTACTACTGTGTTGTTCTTACTCGAGCCTTTGTCAAATACTGTTCTCTTTTTCCCTCATATAAATTAAAGAACAAGGATGCTAAAATCAATAACTGGAGAGAATGTAGAATAGTAACCAGTCTCCAGTGTTTTTGATGGAGAGAGACAATCAGATCAAAATAATACTGTCAATTCTCCTTCCTCTGTTCTAAATTGTTGCATTAGTATTATATTTTGCTGTGCCAGAAATTACCAAGGAGGTTGCTCAAATGAAGAAAAAGAACAGAAACTTAGTTTTTCTCCTTGCTCAAAGGATTGACAAAGTATCTTTGATAGATAGCAGTACTTTACGGCTCGTCTTTATATCTGAACTGTGATTTCTTATGCCGATAGGGCACCGCATTGCAGGGTGCAATGCAAATGTGCCAGAGTGTCTTGGACAGAAGGGCGCAGGTGCCCAGGACAGAAGATGGAAATGAGCACTGGTATTTGAATTAAAGTGCCTTGGCTGTTGATTAAGGCAAACATACACAGCTTTTAGTTTTAACTTGTACCTTCCTGGAGTTTGTTTTGTTTAGTGGTTTTACAGTGTGTTCCAGAGGATGCTCAAATAAACAAAGAGGCTCATTGTTATTATTGTTTGCAGGTTTCCAACCTGTACCTGTATGACAGTGTGCTCATGCTGGCCAATGCTTTCCACAGAAAACTGGAGGACAGGAAATGGCACAGCATGGCAAGTTTGAACTGCATGAGGAAATCCACCAAACCCTGGAATGGAGGACGATCCATGCTAGAGACTATTAAGAAGGTGAGAGCAGACAAACCACTGTGCTGTGAGCAGCTGAAAGGCTTAGTTTATTTCTCCTTGGGATTAACTTTTGAAGAGGATTTTGACCTCTATTCAACTTTGATTCATTGCAAATGATTTACAGCTACCAGGAGTGATCTACAGCTATTAAACAAGCAAGTGATTTATTACAAATGAATTGCATACACTGCCGTGGTGTTCCAGTGGTGTGCATTCTACTTCTGTTGTTCTTATAGCTACTTACTGTGGAGGTAGTTTGATTAGGAATAGTCATAGAAGTTGAAGGGTATATGCATCATAATAATTTCCCCTAGAGAAGAACTTAAGGAACTCAGTTGTTCATCCAGTGATAAGCTTTGACTTATGTTCTTAGAGCTCAACTAGCTTTGTAAGTTAGCTGAACATTGTCAATTACTTACTTGTGTACTCTAGCCTAGAGTAAAAGGGGTATGATTTAGTCAAGTTGTCACTAACTTTTACCCAGTCTTTTCACACATTGAATTATTCAAATAAGGACAGTATGGTAGCTTTGCAGATGCATGCTAAATTCTTGTGTGAAAGTTATTTGATCACATATACCAGTGGAAAAAACTACTTGTAATTTACAATGCTAACTTTACCAATTATTTGGGGAAAAAAAAAAACAACCCACCCATTCTCCTATATATATTGATAACATGGTTTTCTTGTAGTGAAATGATCATATGTTTTGTTGCAGTCTGACCAATCCTACAGACACCATCCTCAGTTGCTAAATTAATTAAAACTTCAGTGTTATTTCAAGCTTCTTTGCTGCAAAACTAAAATAATATTCTGTGATACTTTCACCAAGAAAGTTTCTTTGTGCCCCTCTTGGGAGCACAGCAGGCTCCTGGACCTGGAGTTCATGCTTTGGTATTTAACCCCAGAGCTAAACCTGCTGCCCTCAGTTACACCGATGGGGCTGCTGTCTCACGGTCCGCTAAGGTCTTTCCCCTTGGTCTTTGTGAATGCTGAGGGCTTGGTGGTGAATATGTTAGTGGTAATTTTCTCCAAAAAAATCCCAAATCAAAACAGAATAAAAAGTCTTTTATCTGGCACTGTGTCTGAGCTAGGAAGCAACATGTAATTGCAACATTTGAGTTCACTGTGACCATTTTCAAATCAATTTTGGGATACCTTTAGTGAAGAAGGGTGTTACTAAAAGCAAATTTGTGCTGTTCTAAAATTCCCAACGCTTCCTTCCTCAGGGCCATATAACTGGGCTTACTGGTGTTATGGAGTTCAGAGAAGATGGCGCCAACCCCTATGTTCAGTTTGAAATACTTGGCACCAGCTACAGCGAAACCTTTGGCAAAGATGTGCGGAGGGTAAAGATATGCTGCCTTTTTTTCTGTCTTTTCTTTTCCTATGAATTATATACATTCTATTTCACAGGAGAAAATGTAATTCATAAAGAATGAATTAGTGCTACGCTGCAGAAGAAGTATGCCATAAGAAAATACATTTGCTAGTATCTTGCACACTCAAACCTGGAAAAGCTGATTTTAAATTGCTAGATGGGAGTGCTTCAAGTTGTTTCAACATGTCCAGTAATGAAGCAGTGCCATAATATTGTGAAAACAATAGTGAAGACTGCTCAACTCTGCTCATATATTTTATTGTTAATTAAGATATAATTGAAGGGAGGCTGTAGCCAGGTGGGGTTGGTCTCTTCTGCCAGGCAACCAGCAATAGAACAAAGGGACACAGTCTCAAGTTGTGCTGGGGGAACTATAGGCTGGATGTTAGGAGGAAGTTCTTCCCAGAGAGAGTGATTTGCCATTGGAATGGGCTGCCCAGGGAGGTGGTGGAGTCACCATCCCAGGAAGTGTTCAAGAAAAGCCTGGATGAGGCACTTAGTGCCATGGTCTAGCTGATTGGCTAGGGCTGGGTGACAGGTTGGACTGGCTGATCTTGGAGGTCTCTTCCAACCTGGTTGATTCTATGATTAGTGGCATTGTCCTTATAAGGAAGCTAACTGAGAATATAAAATACCTGAATACATGAAGATGCTTCAAAATATAACTACTGCAAAAAATTGAAACAGGTAAAAATACTTCAGAGAGGATAATTTCTAAATGAATGATGGTGTATTGTGTAAAGACAAGCATGACCTATCAGTGGTAGCTAGTGGAACAAGGACTGATGGGTATTAGAAAACAGTTAGACTGTTTCCATGGGGCTGCTGTGATGGCTTAGGAAGACTGCCTTACATGTTCATGCAGAGTGGATGCTCCAAAAATACTTGAAACTCTCAAGGTACAGTTAGATTCCGAATGGAAACCAAGCTCCTAATGTTCCTCAAGTGGTCAGCTGGTTGAACAGTATGAACAATTTGTCCTATATTAATCAGAGATGAACAGAGGATTCCATGAAGAATTCAAAATTCTGATCTCTATTTTTATTTTGCCATTGGTTTCTGTCTTTTGTTTGCATTCACCTGAATTACATGACTCTTAATGGAAAAAGCAAGCAAAATATTTGTGCCTATATTATCAACTTAAATAGCTAATCTTGAGATTCTTTCAGAGTCTAATTTGGCACAAGGATTCTGGACATGAAGCCAAAAGCTTTTGCAATGTCTATTAGAAATTCAGTAGAAGGAAGAGAAGTATTTGAAATGCATAAATGTCCAGGAAATATAATTGAAACACCTCTTTTGCCAAAAAAAAATGCCTCTGGAGACTTTAGCTTGGCTAGGTACCTTCTTGTATTGTAATGACCAGAAGAGGTTATTTGTCAGTCCATTTTAATTTCTAGAAGGCTTGTACTGCAAATGAGGAATTCTAAGTTCCAAGCTCTACCTGAATTATGAAAATTCATCTTCAAGGTGGAAATAACATTGCTTATTTAGTAAAATAAAGTTGCTTAGGAGATCTAGGAAGCAATTCTGGTTCATAAACAGAAATATGCACCTCACTTTATGTACAGGTATGCAAAACGGAAATATCCAGTGTCATATGAGGTGCCATGGACTACTCTACTGTATTTGTAGCTGCTATAATAGAAAAGCAGGAGTGTCCTGTCAGTCCTGAGCAGATAGATGCCATGAGGTGTGTGACTCTGATTCCATTTTGTTACAGAATTCCCAGGTGACTTTAAGTAAGTCACATAATTGCTTTATGCTTCAATTTACCTTTCAGTAAAATTGGCATGATTACCATTCAGAATAGATTTGAGGCCATAAAGGGAAATTATGATGTGTGAGTATACATTAGTACTTTTTTCCACTGTATGTTTCAAATATTGTAACACGCATACAAAGGCTCTCACTTCACTATGTGTAGCTTACTGACCAAATTGAGATGTAATCCAAATGTGTGAAGTGGAGGTAGATAAAATATCCTCAAAAGAGACCACAAGGCAAAGAAGTAGGGAAAATGACTAAAATGGGAAAATGACTCAAATGGCTGAACTGATATTCCACTGATGGCTTTTGATCCCGAATGTGCTACTTTGGGATTAGGTGGTTATTATAGGAAGACTTAACTCTTTGGATGTTAAATGCAGAACATTATACAGTTGCCAAACGAAAGGGAGTAAAATTCTAAATGGGTAGCTTTTTAAAGCTACTGGCTGTGGAATACTACTCTGAGCTAAAATGAAGTTCTGAAATTGATCCTTTTAGCTTAATATATAGAGAGAGTAAATAGTCAGCAGTATGCTAGAGAAGTATATAGAAGAACTCAAACCAGATGATATTTCTTAGAACAACATTGCCACAGACCTATTGGTATTCAATTATTTAGACAGTCTGACTTTTTATTATTGCAGCAAATGTATGTTACAGCCCAGAAGTACCTTTAAAAGCTCAGAAAGTCATGCTTATCTCATTTATATTGCTTAAATGAAAGATCAATTCTGATTTATTGTCAGTTGTTTTCCACATCAGACTTTTCTCAGATTTAGCTGTGGAGGAACACATATTTGATGAAAAGCAGAGGTTTCTTTCTGAATGATTTTATTTTTCCTGTACCTATTCTTCTTTGCCCTGACCCTACAAAAACCTTTGCATGTCTGTGACAGAGGAGAGCAAAAGAGTGTAACACCGAATCTTGAGCTTTAAAGGGAATCCAGACAAAAGCTAGTAGACTTTTAACACTCAGCATCCCCTAAAAAGTTTCTCAGGGATCATTACCACCAGAAAGACTTCTAGGAGAATGATCAAGTTAATACAAATCTGACAGTAATTTTCAGGGCCTTTCTGAAGAGGCATCTTGGCTCTTGCCAGTTGCCCTGAGATCTGGTCTTTCTGCAGACAATTGTTCCTTCCCCTAGCTGTAATCCAGTTATGAATGCAAGTAAATGTGTATATTAGCTTCCTTCTTATACCTCCCCCTCTACTGCACAAGTCTAACACCATACTTTTGTGGTCAACTTTGACAGTTTGCATATTTTGTGTGTTTGTTTTCTTCTTTGTTTGGGTGTACTTTCATGAAAAGGAAACTTCTGAAAATCCTCTAATTTCTTGCACTTAAACATATAAGCGATATGAGGAAAGGCTGAGGGAGATGGGGGTGTGCAGCCTGGAGAAGAGGAGGCTCAGGGGTGACCTCATTGCTGTCTACAACTACCTGAAGGGAGGTTGTAGCCGGGTGGGGGTTGGTCTCTTCTCCCAGGCAACCAGCAACAGAATAAGGGAACACAGTCTCAAGTTGTGCCGGGGGAAGTATAGGCTGGATGTTAGGAGGAAGTTCTTCACAGAGAGAGTGATTGGCATTGGAATGGGCTGCCCAGGGAGGTGGTGGAGTCGCCGTCCCTGGAGGTGTTCAAGAAAAGCCTGGATGAGGCACTTAGTGCCATGGTCTAGTTGATTGGACAGGGCTGGGTTCTAGGTAGGACTGGATGATCTTGGAGGTCTCTTCCAACCGGGTTGATTCTATGATGAAAGAACAGAATATGTCCCTCAAGTCAAGCCACCTTGTTATACAAAAGGTTCAGGTGATTGCCTTCTGTTCACTGTGTGCATGTGGAGGTTGAGGAAGCTTGGCTTTTGGTGCTGAAAAAGGCATCTGCATTGTTATTTATCAGGGCATTTGAAAGTTGAAGGACAGGATTGTCAGAGAAAGTAAAAAGGCTTAAATGCCTAGCACTTGACAATGGCCAGGATGGTTTTGTGTTCCTAAAGTCTATAAATTGCTTTGAAATTAGCTACCTGACTATCTGTACATACTTATTTTTTTTTAAGGAAAAGATTTGGATATGAAGAGAATTGTAAAAAGTATGAAAGATAACAGCATCAACTTTATTTTTATAAGAAACTCAAGAAACTTCAACACCCCATGCCACCCTAACATTTTAAATTGAATTATATTTGAGTGAAAGAAAGAATTAAACAAAATGTGTAACTAGGATAAAGTGGCATAAAGTGTTTGGGTAAAGTATATGGAGCACAAAGAATGAAACTAGTAGCCTGTCATGTTCAAAACCCTTTGAAACTTTCGGGATTTGCATCTGTAGAAATAACAATCTTCTCATTTCACCCTTTATGTTCACCTCCCATGCTAGGTGTACGTTTATCAAATTCAGCACCAGCCTTAATTGCTGTAATTCTGGGTCTTCCTTTGAATTTATTTATCAGCATGTTGCTGCTTTTTCTGTTTTAATTTCTTATTTATTAATCCTTTGTGAATTTATTTTGTTACCTACGTGGATGCATAAAACCTGTCTTCTACATTTACATTTTTATGTCTTCCCCTTGAAGCTGCCTGAGCATTCCATTCATTCCCAGTGCTGGAAGTGGTTAGGGTGATCGTTACATCCTTTCACTTTGGTTCACTGTAGCATGGATTTGAGGGCACTTGCCTGCTTTGTAGAAAGTTCTGAAGTCTGATAGGAAAAAAAAATCTAGCAAAAACATTTAGCTGTTAACATTAAGAAGCTGAATGAATCATAGTACTAAAAAAATGTTTCTGACTGTATGAGACCATCCTTTCAGAGCTTGTTGGGAATCATCAATGGAGAACTGTGTCCCACTTCCACGGTAAAAGGAAAGGAGGTCAAAACTACCTTAACACCCCTATTATTGACCATCTGTATTATTAGTTCTTATTAATGGATGCCTTGCTGTAACTTTCAGAGTACCTGAGCTGGTTCACGTGTCACGTTCCTGCAGTTGTATGATTTTGTGTGGAATCCATACAACTGTCACAACAAAAATGAGTCAAAAGTCAAGTATTATATTCCTAGCAGCTCATCAACTCACAGTGAGCTGTAAACCCAAATGGTCTTGTTTGACCATGTGTACAGAAAATACCATAGCAACTTGCTGCTCTTGCAGGGATGTGATTAGCCTGAGTTAGATAATGTCTGTTTATCTTCATCCTTGGCAGGAAGACCTTCTGTAAGCGTGAGATGATGTTATTATTTGGTTATTTTATGACAGGGATCATATTTTTTATGAAGTGATCTGCAATTCTTTTCCAAGCTGGCTGTAATGAAGGCAGAATCAATGTTTTACACACATGCTGTATTTCATAAGAAACATTCTGTTCTAAATGATAATGTTTACCATTGGTTATTCATTTCTGTCAGTTGGTATATTTTAATTCTTTTAAATTAGATTTTCTTGACATATCATCTGCTTCAGAAACATACTTGTTTCCTCCTGCACTTTTGAGGCAGATTGCAGAAGTCACTAAGTAGTTTTGTGATATGTTTCACAGTTATCAAAACCCCTTTTTTGAAGTCTGATGCAGTATTTTAATTGGGAGTATTGCTTTTAGACAGAATCTCATCCTTATCATGATTAGCAATCCTATGCTTCTTATTCATTGCAAAAAGGAGCTGTATTTTCAGGGGTCTGCAGTATTAAGTGCTTTTGTCTGCAAGTATATTGCAAGATCGCATCGTATGCTGCTAAAAGTTCATAGAATCATAAAACAGTTTGGATTGAAAGGGTCATCCAAAGGTTATCTAGTCCAACCCCTCTGCATTGAACACAGACATCCTTCACAAGATCAGGTTGTTCAGAACCCTGTTGAGCCTGACCTTGAACATCTCCAGGGATGGAACCTCAGCTACCTTCCTCGGTGACCTGTTCCGGTGCTCCACCACCCTTATGGTAAAGAACTTCCTCCTAGCATCCAACCTAAAATCTACTCTTCTCTAATTTAAAACCATTGCCCCTCATTGTATCACTTCAGGCCTTTGTAAGCAATCCCTTTCCTTCTTCTAGGCCCTCTTCAGGGAGTGGAACTCTTCTATTAGGTTTTTCCAGTACATTCTCTTCCCCAGGCTGAACATCCCCAGCTCCCTCAGCTGGTCCTTATAGCAGAGGTGTTCCATCCTTCTGATCATTTTTGTGACCCTCCTCTGGACCTGTTCCATCAAGTCCATGTCATTCTTGTGTTGAGGGCTCCAGAGCTGGGTGCAGTGCTTCAGGTGAAGTGTTACCACAGCAGAACGAAGTGGCAGAATCACCTCCCTAGGTCTGTGGGCCATGCTGCTTTTGATGCAGCCTAGGAGGCAACTGTTCTTCTAGCAAGCCCAGATGTGAAGAGAGTTATCTTAGGTGCTTACTACTGTATTTGAATCAGTTTTACTCATATGGAAAAATACGTAAGTAAATTGCCGGAGTTTGGCTGTAAACCAGGTACCTAACTCTTCTTTCAGCACTTCATAAAGGGATGCTCGAGTATAGTAATTTGGTTTAATCTGTGTTTCTAAGGTAGCTTTCAGCTGAAATGTAGGTCTGAAGTCTTGACTACTTGTGATCACTACAGATCCCATGTTACCTTGCAATGGGAAGGGCTAATAGTCCTCTCATACTCGGTAAAATACAATTTGCACTGGGTTTAACTTTCTGCTTGTATTGTTTGAGTGTCATGGTACAACAACTTATAAAAAGTGGATTGTGGTCATGGGAGTTGGGTTGTGGTTGGAGTCAATGATCTTGTAGGTATTTTCCAGCCTTAATGATTCTGTGATTGACCCTGTCGATCCTTTGCATCAAAGTGAAGAAAATTACTCATTTTTTAGTTCTAATTTTCTATAGATGATGGATGGGAGGGATAAAGGTAACTGTATTCATCGTAAATTCCATACATTGAAATATTTGTGGTGAAAAATATAGCTGAATGTATAGGAAATGGCTAGGATCATTTAATGTATAGGAAATGGCTAGGATCATTCTTTCAACCACAGAAGAGTACTAGATAAGAAACACGATGGACCTGAGAATTTTTATCTGAAATGAGATGGGGTCCCTGTTTGCCCTAGTTCTGCAATTCTGGGGGTCTTTGTGGTTTTGTTTGTTTGTTCTGTTTAGTTTGTTGGTTTTGTTTTTAGGGATTTTCTGTGTGTTTTGTTTTTATAATTGACATGTTTTATGTTCCATATGCTTTCATTGTAAAATTATAGCCAAATTATTACACTTACTAACTGAAAGTAGGAAAACATGGAGTCATTGTCCCTGGAGGTGTTGAAGAAAAGCCTGGATGAGGCACTTAGTGCCATTGTCTAGTTGACTGGCTAGGGCTGGGTGATAGGTTGGACTGGATGAGCTTGGCGATCTCTTCCAACCTGGTTGATTCTATGGTGTTGATTGTATGGTGTTGATTCTATGGTGTTGATTGTATGGTGTTGATTGTATGGTGTTGATTGTATGGTGTTGATTGTATGGTGTTGATTGTATGGTGTTGATTGTATGGTGTTGATTGTATGGTGTTGATTGTATGGTGTTGATTGTATGGTGTTGATTCTATGTTTAGAAGTGCAGGTTTTGTTGCAAATATGGGAGGGGGATACATAGCTCCTGTAGAGTTTATTTTACTTTGTTTTTGAAAAACCATTGCCATTGGGACCCATGCTTTTGAATAAACTGTTACTTATATTTGCAAACACCAAATGCTGTGTACATTTGCAAATTATACCAGTGTCAACCCTGAGTAAAAGGGATATCCTGCAAATTTCAGTTGGAAATCCTCCAAGCTTAAGATCATGCTGGCCTTCTCCTTTAGAAGGTTGTTCGTCTGTTTATATGACATTTTCACAGCATGAAGCTTGAGGCTAGATTTTAAAAAGCAGCCCTATCTGAGTTATAAGTGGTTTGAGGATACCTACAGCACTTAAGACACTGCTGAAGTTTCCACAGCCCACATGTACCACTGTCTGTATGATTAGAAATTCCATTTAATTCATGTCACATACTATATCATACTTACCAGATTATAATGAGTCTTGTGCATAATATTATCCTTTTTAACATGTATGCTGCCTTGCATTAAATTGGGATGTTAGGAGTGTTTGAATGAGTCTTCTAAAAACAGTCACATCTTTAATTACGGAGTTTTCATCAAAGCTCTTATAATTTATTGATGGATCCTAGGAGAGTATTCAGAATGGGATAAAGAGAAAGCCCATTTCTGTAGCTCAGCTCATGAGAAATTCCATGCTCAATTGTGCACACTATGAAGAGAAATGTATTTCCATGGGGAAACAGGTCAAGATTTTCTGATCTTAACACCAAAGAAAATAGAAAATGTTTGAAAAGAAAGCTTCACAACTTCTTTTTTACCTTTTTGGCAATCCAAATACAGAGATTATTTGCTATTCTCTTCTGCACAGAATCAATCTTGTACAAAGGCAATAAGCCTTCTGCTCCAGAAAAGAGGGATAGTCTGTCTGTCTTGGTTTTATTTCCTTCCCCACAAAATAACTATGAATCATAGAGGTTGTTTGAAAATCACACCAACACCAGAAGAATTTTCTGTTGAGTGTTAGACAAGCTTTTCAGCAATGATATTGATGATAATGCCAAAACACAAGCTCTGTTATTTTAATAACAGAACAAATAGATGTCTTCTTGGCTTTCATAAGCACATAAACCAAGGAGTTCTAACATCTCTTCATTTTTAGCATGGTTTCAGTGTTGAGAAGAGTTCCTGGGGCTGTGTGTTCAGGGAGAACTGGAACAGTTTCCTATCTAAGGTGTTTGAAGTATACTGATTTTTTTTTTTTTTCATGTAGTAAACCATCTCCAGTCTACTAACATCTACTTTGCTCATGACAGTATCTCTCTATGGAAAGGTAAGTTGCAAAGTCCTGCAGAGTTTATTGATGCTGTCTGAAGAACTTGCAGGTATTGGGCTTTGTTGGAAAGCAAATGTAAGGAAGAGTGAAAAAATAAAAATAGTAACTCAGGGACTCTGTATTATAGTGGAGGACTTAAGGAGTAATATGCTGCTGCTAATTAGGAGAAGAAACAGCATAAAAATTGTTAAGTCTGACATCAATTATTTTCAAGTCTGTTTCTTTGAATATGACACCTACGGAGAGGAAAAAAGGACTACTTGTTCATAGGTATAAATCCCCCTCAGCATACCACCAAAAGGTCCCTTCCTAGTGCTTTACTCAGATCATCACTTGTACTTTTTTCTGCTATGTCTAAAGCTTCTGTGTCCTCTTACCCCTGGTCCCACTGTTTCTCCTAACATCACAAAACTTAAGGAAAACAAGTGAGGAGGCAAATCCTTTCTCCTACATGTGTGTTTTCTGGTGTAATGTCTCTGTGGTGAATGTGAGGATGACTTTTTTGTGTGAAGTAGTTGCCTAACACACTGGTGATTTTACCAGCCTGTTAAGTGAATAATTTGTTTCAGCAGGCTGACCTTTATATCTCCCTGCATTGTTCATGGTAAAGTCTCACGTTCTTATTTTTTTTCCACTGATAGCAATTGGTTACAATGCTGTGAGAGAAGTGGGTATGTTTTAAGATAGTTGTGAAGATACCATCTAGGAATGGTACCTGGTTGATATCAGTTCTTGGGTATTTGCTTTGTTTGTAAGTAAAAACTGTTATCTAAATATACACAAAGTTGTCAAAGTTCAAAACCAGGTATTACTTTCCAAATACAGTGCTTAGGCAAAGAGGTGACTAAAGGTACTGAAACACTTGGAGCCTTACCTGAAAAGTAGTCTTGGACAAGTACAGGAATTGGAAAGTGCTTACACAGAGGAAAAAAGCTAATATGCAGTAACTAGGAACAAGGGTGATATTTAATAGTATTAGAACATTTCACTATGAGTAGTTCCAGTCCATAATTTTCTTAAAGCTTTATGTGCAATTTATTCTGCCATAAAATGTGCTAGTTTGAAGCTAGCTGGAATA